>JAPYZP010002884.1:0-25535 GCA_030522985.1 Torymus sinensis
ATAATACAAAATAATAACCTAACGCAATTATCTTAAAGCTACAACATGTCTTGGTAATATGTAAAAAAATAGCCATCTTAAATTCAGAACATTAATTATGTTTATATACATAAAAAATGTTCAGACACATAATTTTTTTTTTGTGGCAAATGAAAAAAGAAATTGAATTATACACAAAATTCTTTTTATAAAAGGAAAATTCAAGTCATGTAAAAATTACGTTCGCTAAGCTTAAGGTATTCCAAAGAGACGAAGGCATTATACAGGAAGCTATATTATACGATCTGATAGAATCGTATTCATGGAACAGGAAAAGGTCAAATCCGCGACCCTCAGACCGTTAGCTAAACATCTGCTTCTCATAAACTCTTCGTTCAACAAGTGATTCTAGTCGATACCAATATCTCATATCCTTCATCAAGTTCACAAAGAAAATGTGCTGTCAGTACATCGCACCCGCGTTCTCGGAAGTAAATTCTATTTACCGACATAAATGGCCGTGATATTTTTCTTTCTGTAAAATTAATAAAATCGTAAACTATAACTTTACAAACGTAGGGACGAATTGTGTAATAAAAAGTCCTTGTTCGATGAAATTGAAGTTTGCGGAAAACATTTTTTTCGAGCACGCCTGTACACACTCCATAAAAATGATTGATCGATAGCCCATCTGCGCCACGAGGTAGCAATGACCACACGTGTGTGTCATCGCACAGGCACGTGTACCTTACGACCATGAACAGCAACTATACTAACAGCTTAAAAGCAAAAAATATCCTGCCATAAAATAATCACGCCATCATGGACTATATTTTTGATTATACCTAAAATAACTTTGCGAATCTTCTCTGATAAATGCGCGTAAATCTCAACAGCCACCATCAAATCCATAACGACTTGCCACTCTTTCTTGTTCCGCCGACCACTGAGCGTCGTAACAAATCCTCGTGCGTAAATTACGTCGCGGGCAAGTAATTTACGTTTCAGGGGATCGCGAGCTTTCGCGTTCGTCCCCTAAATTATCGTAACCCGTATCGCTACGTCGTCGATGCTCGTCCTTTAGCCTACGTCACACCTCTCTCTCTCTCTCTCTCTCTCTCTCTCTCTCTCTCTCTCTCTCGCTCCATCACCCTCCTCTCGATCAACAGCCGGGCGAGGGACGCCGGAGGGAAAAATATACGCGCCACTAGAGGAGGGGGGAGGAGAAACGATTCCGAAAGAGACGCACGCACACACGTATACGCGGGCGAGTGCTTACGAGAGGGAGTTATATACGTGTGCGGCGACGAGATAGAGGCGAGGAGACCGGGGCGCGAGAGAAAGAGATTTATTAGCAGTCAAGGGCAAACGAGGTCCGCGTATAAGAGACGCGCGAAGGGATAACGAGTGCGCGGCCTATCTTTCATTTCCCTTTTGTTCCCTTCGGGCGTGAGAGGAGAGGAGGCTGTATAGCGCGCTGGCGCTGAATGGTGTACGGGAACGCGCGAGGAAAGTGGAGAGGAGAGAGAATGGACGAGAGGATGCAAGAGGGAAAAAAGCGCCGCGAGCTTTCGCTCTCTCTCTCTCCTCCTCCTCCTCCTTTTCCTCTCGCCTGCGCGCGGCGAGCTTTTCTCTGCGCAGTAGACGTGCCAGCCCCATGTACATCATACATACAGAGAGCTGTCCTCTCCGCCCTCTTATCCCCCTCTACATAGGCGTCCCGGTTACACTCACGCGTCCACGTAAATGTTTCTCCTCCCATTTGAAATTCTCGATAAGTATAGCAGAGAGGAAAAATTACTTTCACGCAGCCACAATGCGGGACCTGAAAATCTTTAGTATAATAGAAAGCTTATATGTATGATAATTATCAGCGGATCGATTACTCTCGCACAGAGAGAGAGAGGTGCAAAAGCGTAAGCGGGTCGAGCGCGTGCGTCGCACAGCTGATGCGCGCGCGCGCGCTTGAGGGAGCGAGAGAAAGGGAAAATCGAAGAGGGGCTGTCTCTCCCTCTCTCTCTCTCTCTCTCAGCTGTGCGATAGAACGCCGTGTACATAGGTATAGAGAGATAGAAGGGGGGTGGTGGGGGCAGAGGGGAAAAGTGAGCAGGCAGCGAGTGCGTGGCGACGATCCGAGGCGCGCCAGTCGGTTTCGGGCGAGTATGGTGAGCGCACGTGTGACCGTCGCTGTCGACACGGTGGCGCGTCGAGGAGTAAGGGAGCCCCCGTGCCGGGGCGCTCGCCGCGTCCGCCTCCTGCCGCGCGACATCCACGAGGACAACATGAGCAACAACAACAACAACGAGGAGGACGAGGAGGAAGGGGGGAGTACGTACAGCTCGGCGCATCGTCGCGGGTCGAGGATGCTGCTGGGCCTGGCCGTACTGGCGGTGCTGCTGCTGATGGGCTGCGGCGGCGCCGAGGCGGAGATATTCACCAACAGCTTCCTCGTCAAGATGAAGCAGCCAGCCAAGAGGGACCTGGCCGACGAGATCGCCTCGAGGAACGGATTCGTTAATCTCGGACCGGTCAGTTTTTCATTATACCTTATTTATACATATATATATATATATATATATGCGGAGCTCCCCGCTGAGGTTTGCCGATTCGAGCTTTATTTTTATACGCGGATTGGAGGGGGGAAGCCGTATAGCTGTGGGTGACGACAGTCCTTACGGTTATTGTTACGAGCTGGCGCGCTGTCTTCCCGACGAGGCTGCGTGGGCGCGCTGATACTTGCTCGTACTACTTGAAACACGACTGAGCGAGAGTCTTCTCGCGCTCCTTTGTTTATTCGACGAGCCATATGTTTTTCTTCGACGGCTCCCCGTTCTACTGGTAATACTACTAATATAATCTGTCGTTCGGCCTCTTCTCGCCGAAGTTGTCGCGTTAAGGAAAGGATTGGAAAAGAGATAGTTGTATAAAAATCGCTTTAATTGGAAATATATTTCGTTGGGAGGAGGTACTCGAAATGTCTCTGTAATGAGTAACGTGGCGCCATCCAACAATGATATACTCATCCGTGTTATACTTTGAACTAATGCAGTGACATCTTTGTTTATACCATATGTTTTTCTTGAGATTTCCAACAGCAAATTTCTATTCGGGATTTCGAAGTAGTATTGTAATATTGTGTTGTATGTATTTGGTATTTATTTTTAGCCATTTGCTCATAACTTATTTATAAAGTATAATGGCAAGGGTGTATTTAGTACAAAGATTGAATGATAGACCTTTCTTTATTGGTAGACCGATATTGTTCTTCTCATTACTGTAGTTTTCCTTGACGTATTCCTATTATAGATAACGATTATGACTTTGTATTTTGGACGGTCGTTAAATTTTTATACGCCATTTCTCTTGAATAGGGACGTTGGAATTGCACATATGACTAAATACAATTTAGTGACTGTAAATAATAGTATTATTTAAATCAAAATAAATTAACGAGAGTCAAAATCTTATTTTATAATTGTTTAATGATTCAAAATAAATATTTTTTATTGATACATATGTATAGATTTAATTCTACAAACACGGTACTGTATCTATTATCTTGTTACTTTGTATATTTGTATTCCTGGATCAGATGTTGCATCGATGAGTGAGAGAGTGCATCGGATATCTTTTTTGTAGACAGATTAACAAAAAATAGTTCTATTTTACTTCATCCTCTGGTAGAGGAAATTTGATATACCAAGAACCTAGTTTCCAGGCTTTCATACGGGTGGCCTTTACATGCAAGGATCAAGTCGTTATCTCGTATACTACCTTTGGGAAATCGGATATATAAAAAAGGTATTTTATTTCATTTCACGCATTAGGGGTAAACTTTTTTAACCGCCCCTCAGTGTGTACCAACGATAAGAGAGGAGTCAATATAATGATTTTCAAGTTGATAGGTGCAGCGGCTCGTGCTTATTTCATGAATGAATGAGTGAATGAATCAATCTGTTGAGCATTCTTATACATATATACATGGAGAGAGATAGAAAGGCAGAGATTTATTATTTTTATTTTTTAAATTGCTTTCCTTTCAAGAAAATATTAATTATAAGTATATTAATTGCAAATAAATGAATTTAGAGATTTATAAAACTTCTGGGAATTATGTTTGTAAGAAATTCCGTTTATAAGGTGGCATAGGAGTAAACCCACAATTTTGTTACCCTTTTCGTGTTCCAAAAGGGTCAACAAATTTTTTTAGGAGCACACCTGTCGGACACGTTTTATCTGTTTTATTATACCTCATATTAGGTGAAAAAAACGTTGAACAATTGAAAACTAGTGGGTGACACCCATTTTTACTGTATTTCATAATTCAATCATTTTTGCACTCAACTTTGCACAGAACCGACCAATTATAACGATCTTTAACTTAAATTAAAACACTTTTCTTCTACTTTAATGGTTTTTATAGAATATTTGTTGACCACTTCAATAGCTCGCTATCGGTTAATCATCACTGACTACTCATCCACTGACTACTACTTTTCATCCATTTTTTCCATGTTAAATTTCCATAAGAAAAATATATGCCAAAAAAAACGTGTTCGACAGGTGTGCTCCTAAAAAAGTTTTTTTGACCCTTTTCGTGTTCGAAAAGGGTAAAAAGATTTGTGGATTTACTCATATATTATGAAAATGAGAAATTGTAATTGGTGGCAGTAAAGTTATAAAAAACTTTTTCCGGTCAATTTTCGTGTTTTTACGCCGTATCAACTCCTTTTATCGGACTCCTTTTATTTAACTATTTGGAGTTCTTCACTTTAAATTAAACTCTTATAAATTCGTCACGCTTCGTGTGCACTGAATGCAGCAACACAGTGAGCCATTTACCGTCCTACCTGGTAAACCAGACGTTATAAGGCTAATTAAAAAAGCTTTATGAAAGATTTTGACCTCTTTACCCTTTTGAGAACTTTCAAATCCGTTACTTATGTTTTAATATTATCATATAAAGCTCTATATTTCGGTATGAAAAATTTAAATGAAATTTATGGATGAATACAAATTTTTTTTAGGGAAATACTTATTTTATAGTAATCTTTCAATCAAACAATTTGTTGAATAAGATTAAGGAATATATAATTGAGAATAGTTGGGTATGCTTTTTTATGCAGATTGAGATATTTCGTAGAGTTTTATAAATGGTTTGGGTTTGGATAACTTATCTATTTTTATTGGTTTCGCAAAAATGTTGTCATTCCCGTTGCTGCGCTGCATTTCAGCATCGATTTTGCTGCGAAAATAAACAAATATTTATGAGATTGAAAATAAATCTGTTTTAGAGTTATTTACTCAAAAAGTATATGCTACTATTATATTCGTATATTTTCATGATATTTTCATGATAGAATCATCAGCCAATTAATTAATATACAAAATTTAAAAATTGGAGAATCTTTCATTTTGAAAATATAAACAATTTATATACAAAAGTCGCAGGAATCCAGTTTGATTAATATGTAATAGTAAGCTAAATATTGTTACTTTTCAATGGAACTTTTACGAATTTATTAAGAGTTTCTTTTAATACGAACCCTTGAAAATAATTATTTTTCTTAATCGATGCCTTGGGGCAACCATACATCAATTTTGTCGCCTTCACAATAAATCAAACAAGCAGCTACTCGACTATTATCTCGTATGAGTAAAGTGGATGAACCTTGTTTTGAAGCGGACTCCTTTATTAATACGTTAACTAACAAATAAATAACTTATTACATTATAATGAATAATTTACTGCACGTTGGTAGTAGACAAAATTTACGCATAGAGTAAGCGCATGAGAGTTCAATATAATAGGAAATATATCATAGGAACTAATAATACCATACATAATGTGCCTTTACGAGCAGAAATTGCCGAGCTTTATTCAAGATTCCAGCATTGTATTTGGCACTTGATTAATCACTACAGTAATTGTATTTCTGTATCGCGCTTCAAACGAAGGTAGCGTGAAGGTAATTAATAACGAGACAAAAAATTTAATAAGCATAAAACAAAACAATATGATTTATGATCAGCCAAGCAAATACTGAAATACTGCCACTTTATATAGCACAATAGCTTTGGATATCCAAACAAATAAAAATCATGATTTTCATTTCTTTAGATTTTACATTTATCTTACTTAATAGTTCATAAACTTTCATTGACGCAAAAGCACTTTTTACCACTCTAAGCCAGATTCGAGATAAATCCAATTTCAATTTTATTTTCAAATTACTTGGAGTTTCATTAAAACCGTAGGTGGAGGAAAGCCATTTGGAAAAAAAACTCAATCGAAATAAGAGCTCTCAACGCAAAATCTAAAATCAAATCCAGTCGGCGCGCGCTGCTATATGCGCTTAATATAAATCCGCAATACCCGGGGAGAAACTTGCGGCGCAGCACATAATCCATTAAGAAGTTTCGAAATCGCGCGAAATAAAATCAGCGCGGGAAGGAAAGTAGTGGAGAAGATCGCGCGCGAAGAGGGAAAATTGCGCGCTTCCCCGCGGGGCGAGTGGAACCGGCAATTGCGGTCGGCCGTCGGGGCAGATCAGCTAAAGCGATCTCCGCGCCGCGGGAGCCTGAGCTTCTTCTTTGCCTCCCCTCTTTCTCTCTCTCTCTTTCTCTCTCTGTCTCTCACTCGCTCGTCCGACTAATAAAGCTCGGGCTCTACGTATCCCGACTCTCCGGATTCACTGCGCTACCTCGATGGGGCTTTGCGAGGTGTCAGAGCATTATTCATACGCGAAAAATGGCGTGATTGATTCGGCGCTCGCACACTGATCCCTCCCGATGGACAATTCTGCCGGAGGACGCGGAACGGCTGGCTTGACCTCTTTTTATCCGCTTCCGAGGGTACATCTTTCTCTCGGCTTACCCTGTTTTTGCCATTTCGGAGAACGAGCTTTTGCGCTTTACCGTATTTTTTTTAAAGCAATCAATGTGATTGTGGCCGGAATAGAATTTAATTAAATTATTATATACACGAGAAAAAGATTATAGGAAAAAACTCTTACATTCTCGTGTTTAAGTACCCAAGTGTTTAAGTCAGTTTGGATCCAGATATTTTTATTAAAAAACTCTTTTAATTACTTAATAGCCAAATTTCTTTGATGGCTAGTGTGGGTGGAATGAATATGAGGATATTCCTAAAAAAGTTTCACTAAAGCGGTCCCAAAAAAGGTCAAAATTTTGTTTCGAGGTGCACCTTGGTATAATTTAAAACGACTATGTGACACATTTTTTTAAGTTAAAATTGAAATTTTTTAAGAAAATTGCAAAAAAACTCTCCTCTTTAAAATTCATTTAGCTTAAAAACGTCTTACACAAAGTTAACAAAAATGAACCTAGAAAGAAAGAACTTTTATTTGCTTTTTTGAAAATTAAAAGATCTTGATCCTTCAAAAAATATAAGAGTTTAAAGGTGAACGTCGAAATGGCATAAAAATAAACAAATCGCAGGAATCGGCAGCCCGGCATTGAGACTATTCATTTCAACCTTTAAAAAAAATGTGTCACAAAGACGTTTTCAATTGTATACGATTATGTTGCATCTGGTAACGGCGCCTGGAAGGTGTGCCTTAAAAAACTTTATTGTGAATTTCCTCATATATATCTCACTAACTGTAAGGTAATCGAGGGTGCCGCATTGTTGAACTATACTTATAATGGTATACGTAATCACACTGGTGAAGCCCGTTCGTCACGCGAAGCTCTTCGTATATATTTATTATACAGATATGCAACATGTGCGTAACCCAGTATCAAGTGGATATGGACGTTCTTATTCGTCAAAGCCAATTTGATTTTTGTATTTGTCGCCAAAATTTCAGCAAAGCCAAAATTCAGTAAAAATTAAATTTTCTCGAACTATTTTCTTCAGCTAATTGTGATTTCAAAAACACCCCCAAAAAAATACAGGCTATTTGGCTTATCCTTCTTTCAACCTTGATCGAATTCCATTTAATTTAACTGGTTTACCTACATAAAACTTTAACCAAGAGGTTCTCATACTACATTTGTTAAAAATCGATTTCGTATGTAGTTTCTAACTGCGTAAAAATTCAAAATTCTAATATGTAAAAAACTTTAGAAAACATGAAAATATGCCAATATTCATTTTCAAGTTTTTGTTTTATTATATGTATAAACCGTTGGTATTTTTACATTTATTGTGTGCATTGCCATACTATAATTATGTTGTGATGAATAAAAAATAATACAAATAAATGCAATATATGCATTTATAGAAGCACTGATTTAAGTTTTTTATTGAATTATTTTTATGAATCATTGGCAACTTGATATTTTAATCTTTCACAGAAATTAGAAATGACTGGAATACCATATCATCTCCAGGCGCTTTTATGACAAAATTAATTATTTTTATGAAATGGAAAAGAAATTGTATATTTTGCAACAAGGGCGCGGACGGAAATTGCGTATTATGCAACGCGGTTTTCCCCAGGAGTGGCTATAGTGAAGCAGGTTACGAGTAGCTCGTGATCGCGTTAGTTCGGAAAGCGTCACACAAATTACGCAACATATTTTTTTGTAATACTTGCAAGTCAGTGTATTTATACAGATTACGTCGGAAACAATTTGATATCGATATCAATGTGTAAAATTGAATTTTATGATTGTTAAACTAGAAAGACATTAAAAACAAAAATTATCGTTGTATTTTATGGATTACAAGAGAACGCCGTAACCATCTTAATTCATATTGATTTATGTATTGTATTCTAATTGAAATTCAATGAGTAAGGACGTTAAATAGTTGATGTACAGGGAACAATTACCATCATTGATATCTATTTTCCCCGTATATTTACATCTGAGCTCAATCTAGAACAAACATTGACGTCACATTCTTCAGTTGATCGATCCAATGGACTATACAGGACTATCTGCGCAGTAGGATTCTCAATAATTAAAATGCTAATTTTTTTCTGCTTTAGAAATACATTCAGTTAAAATAAAAAATATATATTCTTGATTGAGGAGAAAATGGTACGTTCGTGATCGAAGTCTTTCTATAAAATATATAATATATATTGACTCGTTAAAGCATAGGTAATAATAAATCTTCCTCGATGCCGGGATCACGAATAAAAATATTTATAAATGTATTATTCGCAAGCTTGATCTTCGTTACCATAATTGACCCTCTGTCTACTCAAATTATTGAATCATCTGCAAACAAAACACGAATAAATAAAATTATATAAGAACACACCAATAAAATCAATACTCGATTCCATTGCCTTCCTTCAGGATCTTTCGCCACACATAAAAAAATATACTTCGCATCGCTTTCGCCTTGGAAGGCGAGGATGAATATAGCAGTCGGCCCTTGATTCTCCCTCGCGTAGACCAAGGCCCGCGGTCGCATAATCTTTCGCATTCCCTTGGCCATTGTATATCTCTGGCGAATCGCCTGATTGGTCGATCCTCACACGTCGCCCGGAATCGCCGCGCTCCTCTCTCGCATCCTATTTAGGTGTTTGCGCGTTGTCGTGTAGCCCCGCGCGAGAGGCGCGCTGAGCTAATTTCACCTGGCAGCAGCAGCAATTGGCCCCGGCCACTGCGGGGGGAAATCCGTAATCTCCGGGCAAATAGCGTGTGGGACGACAGCGGCGCGGCGCGCCGTAAATAAGAAATAAGCGCTCGAGGTAAATCCGTCGGATTCGGAGCCGCGCGCTCGTTGCCACGGAATGGATTGAGGCAGGAGAGAGGGAGAGAGAGACATAAGAGCGCCTAATTGCTCTGCTTTGCTCTGTGCTTCTTTGCTGCAGCTTGCACTTGGTTTAGTGAGAATTTTTCTGCAGCTTGTTTCGTTTTCTGGCTCCATTCTGTTCTTTTTTTTTGTCTCGTGATTTGTTCGGATATGGGTTGCTGGAGTTGTAGGTTTTATCTTGGTTGGGGAGGAAAATTTATTTACAAAGTAATCGGTTCTAACCAGATATCTACGTTTTACTCTGGAGGTAAGTTGCCTACGTTTGGAGAGTATAAAAAACTCTCGAATTGTCGGCAAGAATTGAATTTTTTTGCTTTATTTTGTTCGGTCGAAGTCCGCCTAACTTACCGTTTTCTCAACAAATCTACCTTTTATGACTTTTTTGTTGTTGTAATATTGTATAGTCTCTTCGATAATTAAGAAAACAGCCATTTTTATACTGTTAATAGACAGGCAATACGTAAAATTAACTTGAAAATTATGGCTCTAAACAATTGTGACTTTTAGAAACATATAGTTATAAATAAAAACTATTTTATGTAAAAAGTTAACTTCAATTTTCACCATATATAATTATAATAAAATCATATATACTCTAACAATAAAACAATAATAACCACTGCTTGTTCTATCGCAAGACAATCTGATTAAGTTGGAAAATTGTGTGCGTAATTACATGCGCTGAACTGGCTTGTAAACGTAACTAAAACTCCCGAGAAGCTCGAAGTATGAACTATCTACATATATATGTACATACGTGTATGAGTAAGCGTACTTCTGTATGCGTCGTTTATTTTGAGTCTTCTTATAAATCTGGAACACATTTATTTCTGAGCATTCATATGAACCACTAAATGAACTGCTTTCAAGGTACATTATTACACATATTCATCTTTTCAAGTCCACTTTATACCAGACTAAAATTGCCTATTATGAAAGTTAATAAGAATCAACCAACTTTTTAAGTAAAGAGAGATAACGTTCTATTTCATCTGTTCTTATTTATGATAAGAGGCGCATTTATTTGACATTAAAAAGTTATTCCAAATACGTTTAGTTAAAAAAATATATAAAAAATAAATATAATTCAAAAAGTAACCATAATGTTCGGAAAAAGTAGTGGAAATAATTCATTTTTTATCAGACACGACCATCTATATAGGTACAGTGTAATTCTCGATACTCTGAATGGAGTTTTTTCCCCCTTTTCCATCAGACCATATCGTCTGTCCATATATGCGAGCTTCTCACTGGCACTCGTCGAATTTTTCATCTCCACTGGAAAAATCGAATTTTCCACTTTGGCTCGCAAAGAGCTTTGGGGATTCGCGCGCTAAGCCGCGTCGAGCGAAGAGCTCGCCCTCTCGCCTCGTTACCCGCAGACATCGAATTCTTCTGAAGTGTCCTGTGGGTGATCGGCGCTTCAACGTAACGCACGCACATACGCACACACTATAACTTGCTCTGAACATTGCGCAACCACCATTTATTGTGAACATGATGATTAAATGACTAGTTTTATTTATTTTGTTATGTATGAAAGATGGGGAGGAAGAGAGATGGCCTCGAATGACGTAACACGTAAAGAATCAATGATAATAACGAATTCTAAAAGTTTTTACGTCAATGGGGTACGCATGAAATTTTGAAAGGATTAAAGGTACGACTCCGTGGGCTTATTGTATTATAAATTAACTTTCCTTTTGTGGAATTTTCAGTACATATTAACTGAATTCATTATTTCAGTAAGAACAAATATACATTATTCGTAAAAGTTTAAAATATTAATTTACAATTGGGCAGTAAACCAGAAATTGTATAGAAAAATACATTAAAAACATCTATTTATTTATTTATAACTGTGAATTTTTAAATTACGATATTTCTGAAAATTTGATCGAACATAGTACCTACTTTATAGTAATAGTGCTATGTGCGATCTTCTGTTTGATTTTGTTACAGTTTCAACTGATTGTGAGTTAAAGTGAGAAGCAAATATGTGCAATGATCGTGAGAATTACCCTTAAGTCGGACATAAAAACGACGAAAAAAAAATTTTGCAGCACACCTCTGTCATAAGGTTTTTCTTGTTCTATAGACCACACATTACACGAAAAAACTTTAGAACACAGGAAAACGGTCTTGTGACACAGTTTTATCCGCACATCAATTTTTCTTCTGGAAATTTAACATGGAAAAAATGGACGAAAAGTTGTCACTGATGATTAACCAATAGCAAGCTCTTAACGATGCTAATAAATATTCTACAAAAAAGCGATTAAAGAACAAAGCTTTAATTTAAGATGAGAATCGTTTAAATCCGTCGGTTCTGTGCAAAGTTATGGACATTTGAAAATCGTGAAAAATGACAAAATAGTATACTATGCAGCTAGGGAATAAAGTGAGCTGTGTGCTCCCTGCACGAGAGTTGTTGCACGAACGAAGCGAGTGCGACAATCGCGCAGGTTCACACAACCCACTATATTCACGAGTGCAATATACAACTTTTTAACACAACTATATCGTAAAGTTCGTATTCGATTCCCGCTGAAACGAGAAAAAATGCTGCATATTTATTCTCTAACCTCACTCTCGTTTTCCAGCGCAACGCACTGTTTGTTCCCGAGCCGAAAGCGAAGGCACATGTGCGTGGCGCTGGGAACTGGAGTGGGGGTAGGGAATGAACGTAGCCCTTTTTTCCCGCTTCGGCGGGAATAAAGTACGCACTTTACGATGGGGTGTTCGCGATTTTCAAATGCACGTAGCTTTGCAAAGAACCCACCGATTTTAACCGACCGATTTTTTCATCTTAGATTAAAGCCTTTTTTGTTGTACTTTAAGTAATCGCTGTTTTTGTGGATTATTTGTTAACACCGTTAAGAGCATGATCAGTGACTACACTTTTCGTCCATTTTTCCCATATTAAATAATTCCAGAAGAAAAATTGATGTGCGGACGAAACTGTGTCACAAGACCGTTTTCCTGTGTTCCAAAGTTTTTTCGTATAATGTGTGGTCTACACAGAACAAGAAAAATCTTATGGCATAGGTGTGACCCTCAAAATTTTTTTTTCGCCGTTTTTATGACCGATTAAGGGAAATTCTCATGGGAATTGCACATATATAAAATAAGGACGCTAATGAAAATCTAATAATGCTTTAAGGCTTTATTTCAAGATTAATATAGACTTTGCGAAATAACTCAAACATCGTAATACTAAATTTTCTTTTTCCAAAAGAATATAGGAATATAAGCAGAATTAAAATTGAATTTATGTGCATGTGTATAAGGTATCATAAATTATTCCGGAAGCTCTCCTGTCACCGCACGTGTGCGAAATCCCAATATTTATACGTAAAACTCATTTAAAGTCGTGAACTTCTCCTTACCGAACGTAGCCGGAATAAACTGCTTTCACGCGCTCGCTTGGAAGTTCACCTTTGCTCTAAACAAGATAAGTCTAACGGAATGCACGAGCGTTCCCCGCACCGTCCGATTCGGAATTGCAAAAAACTTTCCCGTTCATTTTCGTTTTCATTTGCCCTTTTTTTACTTTCTGCTTCTCCGGAACGATATTTATAGCGGTCGAAATGAAAACGCGCGTGTCCTTGTATAAACTATATCTCGCTACAGTCGCACTATGACAAAAGAAACGCGCAGAGGGATAAAGCGAAATGGAGAAGGAAGGGCAAAGCAACAGAATATAGAGCGAGAAAAAGAGGCAGCGAATGGGGGGGGGGGGGGGGGGGGGGGGGCACCTGGGGGTGAACCGGGGCGCGCAATGAAGGCGGGGGGGATTTATGCGCGCGCACACAAGCACGATTTAGAGGACGAAGGAGACGCGACGTCTAGGACTCATGCATGCATCCAGGGAAATAGACGAAGCCGTAAAACTTTGCGGTTTATCAAGCTAAAAGTTCAGGGTTCGTTAGTCAACAATTGGAATGCTTTTCCCAATCGACTTGGTTTATTTGACTCTGTGGAATTCTAATGTTTGTACGGGTTATAGGCGCTCGCAATAAATAACAGCATTGAGTATATCTCATGAACCGTCAAACATTTACAAATATTTCTGTATTTCTCGTCGAATGATTCGTTCTTTTAGATATTTTTACATCTCATTTGTTCAGCGACGTAAAATCCATACTGGCAATACGAAATTTATGATATCATTAAAAACGGTTGTATTTTCAACAATTGATGAAGAATTGGAAATTCAAAATAAAACGATGAGAAAGATGAATGCAGTTTTATTGATAATATTTACATTTATATTGAGATTTATATTCATCGAATAAGTAATGCTGATGACGAATGCACAATTAATAATTTTATAGGATATTGCATTAAAAATAAAGTATTTAATGATTTTAACTTATATCATGACGTTGAATGACTTTTATGACAATGAAACATTCACAACTCCCGCTTTAAAAGGACGGTCAATTTGCTTGCCTCCATATAAAAACTTTTACCGTTGTCTGAAATCTCTCTGAAAAAAATTGCTTTATTTTATATCCTTCGTAAAAAATACAATTACAAAGGCTATAACGCGCAGTTTTTTCTTTTTTTTTTATCATAACGCGTCAGGCGATAACCCATTGTAATCGAGTAAAATAGGATATACGGGAACGAACAAAACAGTGTCGGGACGACAAAGAGAGCGCACCAGCGGTTGGGCGCATTTTTTTTCGCCCACATTCACGCTGACGTAGTCAACACAAAAAAAATGAAAAAGACACGGTGAATCGAAATTTTTTCGCTCTCGTTGCAGTCTTTGGCATTCCTGAAACGTACGCGCTTGCACTTGGATCAGCATGACGGTGACGGTGAAGAGAGAAGGAGCGCCATAACGGTCTGTAAGAAAAGAGAGAGGACGGATTTACGTAAGAAGTGCATAATGAGGCGAGCGACGTACACTTTCAAGCAAAGTGCGCGCGTGTGTATATATACTCCGTAAATTCTTTTCCCATCTCGACGACGCGGTCTTTACGATTCCTATGGCTTTACGACTGATCTTTCCTTTACGCGAACCGATGGTACGCAATTTTTCCCCAGGAACGTCGTCGGTGGTAACTCGGAATTCAAATATTCCCAAAGGTGTGCTTTTAACTTTTTGTATCGCAGGGTTGGGAATTCCCAGTTCATTGTTGCGATAAAATCTTTTTCTTGTAGCTTTTGAACACGCGAAGATGATGAGAATTTTTCAATACACACATTGTAATAAACATTTTATAACTAGAAATAATGGTGCCGGTAAATATTCGCATCAATTCTCTTATTTAGTGAAGATTATTTGGAAAGATTATTTATTAGAAGAAAAATATTATAGAACTTAAAACGTAATCATCCGCTATCATTGTTAAAAAAAAAACGACAAAACATGTCTTTGTCCAAAACTGAATATCAACATCGTTTCTTCGCCTGGAGTACAAATTTAAAACATGTTTCTTAATCCAAAAAATAAATTGACTCTAAAGAATGCGCAGGGCCTACCAGGAAGAGCAATAAAACAAGGTTTTGCGACACAGTTCTTCTGACACAAACGTAACCATCAAATAGTATTTTTACATATAAAAGCCTCTACTTCAAACCAGACACCCAGGAGGGGATGTACAAAAGAAAAATTAAACTAGAGAGACTAACAAGGAAACCTTACGAGGTGTCCGCCTCCGATTTTGTTGAAACTCAGGTATGTTGTAGGGCATCTAAAAATAAGAGACACGTATTTTTTTTATCGGCTGATAAACATTTTTAAGGGGTGAAAATGACCCTTAAAGTTTACCCCTGAAGATAGATTTTTTTTAATTTGATATAAAAAGACCTTTTAATAAGCATAAATGTTATCTTCAGGGGTTGCATCCCTTAATTTTTAAAAAAGAAAAATTAGAAAAAAATGCATTTTTCTTATTTAAAAATTAAGGGATGCAACCCCTGAAGATAAAATTTATGCTTATTGAAAGGTCTTTTTAAAACAAATAATTAGGTGGTTGTTTCAATCCAAAATTCGAAGACGTTTTTGGGATATTAAAAAAATCTATCTTCAGGGGTAAACTTTAAGGGTCATTTTTACCCCTTAAAAACGTTTATCGGCCGATAAAAAAATACGTCTCTTATTTTTCGATGCCCTAGAACATATCTGAGTTTCAAGAAAATCGGAGGCGGACACCTCGTAAGGTTTCCTTGCAAGCTTTCATCTGCTTTTTGGAATTAATAATACATTATATAACAAGGGAGTAGAGTCGCAGATTATTCCCGCAGGTGAGTTCACTGACCCAAGGGTATTATCGACTTTACCACCGTGTTATACATATAGTACTTTATTCCCAGCTCCACGGTGCCCACTTTGTTGACTTGGAAAGTGGGACTCCATGAGGCAAGATTTTCAAATAAGTCATGGCGCTAGCGAAGCGCGAGAGATAAGGTTGTTGAAGTCTTCAAGAATATTGAATATTTTTACATTATATCATTTATTTTGTATTTATGTGTCATATTTTTTTTTAGTTTTAATTAAATTCACGTAAATGTAAAAAATTAAACGATGTTACTTTATTCCTGCATATGCGGAAATAAAGTAAAAGAGGGAATCAAGTGCAACTTTTGCCCCGCATTTCAGGCTATAAAGTGGCCATTATAGTGGAGATGGGAATAAAAGTTATTAATTCTTTCTAAAGCCACGTAAATTTCAAGCTGAACGAAAAATGCATGAAAGACACTAACAAATAGGTATTGGACACATGCAGTTTTAAATGTGCACGGATTTTACGCTCAATTTCAGACTACCGTAACGTTGAAAAGAAATAACATTTTTCATTTCCGAAGAAACAAATCCAAGTTAGATTGCTCTAGTTTTATTTTTCTTTGTTAACATATAACCGTTTCTGAGAGAATGATTTATATTTGAACAAGGGGCTTTTTAAAATTATTATTTAATGTTATCGATTGTATAAGAGAAACTATGTCAAAGTCTTCTTTAAAAGTTGTACATTTTTTCTTTTATTTGTAATGAACCTTACATATAGAAATATCAAGTTAAAAAAGTGTGTCTGAAAAAAATTATTCTTTACATGCTTTTTTTTAACTTGCTTTGTTTTCATTTTTTTCTTCTTGTGGTGGAATTTTGCAACTTCATTTTAACACACTTTTAGATGGTGTATGATAATGACATTTTTCAGTATAGTATAAGTCGGGTGACGAAACAATATTTCATTCGTAAAGTATAAGTATATTTATATACACTATTATAATTTAAATTCTTAATCAATCAACTAATATAACATAATGTTTCATAATAATTTGCTTACGTTATGACTAAAAAGTAAAAAATTAAAAAAAAATTAAAAAAACACGCTTCTCATAAAGTTAAATCGTACTAAAAAGTAAAAATAACCATTGGATATAAATTTGAACAATGTTTTATCTATATGTACAATAATATTATACAATCACGTCATTGAAGAATATTCTTTCTTGAATGCTTACCAGTGAATAATTTATGAAGTGATTGTATAAGAATGCGCGCGCTATAGGCTTTTCTTTATTTCTTCATAAATAGAACATTTTTCAAATTTATATCTTCCAAAGATACTTTTTACTTTTTAGTACGATTTATATTTTTTCATAATTCTTTCTCACGGAAATTTATTTACTTTTTACTAATACGTTCGTATACAATATTCTTTACATCGAATTTCTTTTTAAATTTTCTTGCGTAAGTAGTCTAGTTGACAGGACTTCCTCTCCTCAACTTGTGCATTCTTTTAAAGAAGCGGAAATTAAGATACACGTTGCAGTACGCGAGTGACCCAAATAGGTGGTAATTCATCGGAACTACGTTATTATACATGACGCGGAGGATGCTCTGGGTTATTGTAAAATTTCCTGATCCACGGATTGAACATAGCCGCCTTTGGTGGCTTTGGAGCCAGGCTGAGAGCTGTTACAGAGTAGAATTACCTCTCGCGCGGGGTCCTTTGCCCCGACGTAGCCCTCTTGCGTTCCAATTCATTACAACGTTTAGCCGGCTATTACGCGGTATTGAGCGAGGCAGTCTCTGGGGTGAGCGAGCACGCAAACGGCGAAGTGTGGCTCCATGCAAAATGCATTTTCTAAGTACATTCGGTTTTATTCGCGCGAATGTGCTCGAGTATATACGTCGGCCGTATTCATTGTTCCACAAGTATAAACTAATGAAAGATACTAGCTTCCGAGTGGTAGATTTATGGGAAGATAAATGAAATTCGACACATAGTTCAAAACAATACTTCTTTCCCTGTCAAAAACCAACAAGAAAAGTTCGCTTTGTAACAATGTTCACTTTCTTTTACAAGTTAATAGTTATAGTCTAATGCAGAAGAAAAATTGAAATAGATTTAGAAGGAATACATACTTATCAGTATAATCTAATGCCCCTGTAATAGAATATATTTTTAGTGGTAGTATCAAATTAATATTTGTGTAAATGTATACAATATTAGTTAGTTTCCAGTAATCAATATATTGCATAAAAATAATTACTTGTGTTAGATAAATATAACATTGGTCCTTAAATACCATTTTTTATATGGTAAGCTTTGAAAATAGTAATGAGGAACAATAAATCGAATAAGTTTTGAGCTTTGTTAACTGTATAAAGAAACATACGTAGTAGTCGTAAATACGAGTGTGTTCTTTGATATCATCTTGTATCTCTTAAAAGTAAGTTTTCACTTTTTTTTTGCTCAAAATTTGGTATTTGGTCTCGTTTCCTTTCTTTTATAAAACATGTCTTTTTTGGCATTTTTTTGAATTTATTGTAACGTTTATTATTGCTATCACATAAAAAGATATTACTTTCATTTCACGTTAGATATGCGCTACTGACATGGCGCTCCGTAGTTTTGTCCTAAAAATCTGTAATATCATCATACAAAGTTGTGTTATACATCGAACCTTTCGCTCTGGTCACTAAAAGTAAAAGTAATATCAGCACATATCTGTATACACGCGATCGAGACCCATATTCAGTCGCCAGAGGCAATATGACTGTTTTTTTTTTGTAGTACTACGTTATAGAGTGCGAGTCACGTTATCGGCAAAATCAATATTTCTGCACGCCGAGGTTACTCTAAGCATATAGAGCTATAGAGTCCAGCAAAAATTGTCAGATGTGTCTAAAAATATTCCAAATGTAATTTGATAAAATGAACAATGTTTATCTTCGGGGGAGATAATGGGTCCAACTTGCTGACGTAAACAATTACCATAAAATATTTTTTTCATAAAGATAACTTACTTTTTGTGTAAATAAAAAAGAAATTGACTTTTTTATTCGTTTACGAAGAGAATTTTCTCATACAATCCATGGTAAAATTTACCGCAAGTGGAATTTTCCACAAATATGGTCCAAATTTCAGATCTTGTAGAGTCGTCTACAGAGTTGATTGTATATTAAAAAAACTATGTCGACTTGAAATATAGAAAATATGTTTTGTTCAACGCATGTTGAAATCCATGCGATGGTATTTTCAAGAAATCAGTAAAAATGAAAAAGTTTATTAAGCGTAACATTTGGAGGGTGTAATTTTTCCTGATTTAACATGAATGTCACAGTGATTTTCACTGGAAAATTCTCTCCGTGTGGAAATTATGTTTATTATGTTTACCTCCATCCAGTATAGTTGTTATTACAATACAAATCGTCATTAAAGATGATCATTCGAACAAAATAGTACCTAATTACAGAGATTTCAAGAAAAAGATAAAAATGTCCGAAATTCATTTTATTTTTATTGATTTCCTGAACTAAAATAATCTTGAAATTCTGTGACTAACCGAGTTCTTTTACAAAAAGAACATTACCCCTATAAGAATTTCTTTATCACGTAAAATGCGAAAACTCAATTTCCGCTAGTTACACAGACCTTACAGCGAAGAAACGACCAACAGCCGGTCTGCATTCGAAGAGCGCGCTTAACCGCGTGCAGTTTCAACATTCGTTTTCTCTCCTTTCTCCGTAAATCGCCCTTAAATCCAGAAAATCTTCGTCCCCTCTTATTACAGCTATACCCATCGTAGGGCACCCGAGGCGAGGACTCGAGGGAGAAATTCAAGACGACGAAGACGTACGGCGCGTGGGAGGGAAGCTGCCGGTGCCGATAATAATTGCGAACGCTTGAAATGATTTGCGTAAGCGCGCACACGAGCGTACGTGTCGATCCAGTTCTACGCCGATAATTGGCACAGCTCTTCTCCTCTCCTATCCGCATCCCTCGTTATCTTCTTCTCTTTCTCAGAAGCGATTGTAAAGGAAAGATTCTATGTTAGATTATTTCAATCGTCCTGCAACGACTAATCGCTTTATATAAGCGGACTTACGCCTGCCCGCGCACACGTGTGTGTGTGTGTGTGTATATATATATATGCCTACTCCGACGTCGATCTTGCAATTGCTTTTCTTTATATCGGACGATGTTATCCCTGCTGTGAGATGAGGATTCCACGATGGCTTTGTTACAAATATAAATCGCATTGTGCTCAGTGCTCATGCGATTGAATTATTACGATGTCGAAATCGTATATAGCTAATGATAGCATATACAGAGGTAATGGCGTTCCTGTCGAATTTCGATGAAGAAATAAAAGCCCGTTCTTTTTTCAATTTTCAAAAAGTCGATCTTTCAAACCTTTTGTGGGCTTTTCATCTCTTTTTTTTCTTAAATAAAATGATGTAATTATATTTATATTGATAGTGTTTTATAGCAGTAAGTTTAATAAAAGATTCGAACCAAAATTCGACAGTGACACCGGCTTCAACTACGATCTCGTGTTATTACGCTCGACTTTATTCGAATATCGTCTGAAATCAACAAAATATCACAAGTTGCATTTCTCGACAGTTCAGTTTATCCGAGTTTATTTCTAAACCAATAATGAAATATTGAACGGGTAAGTTAATTTTTTAAAGGTTTATATAACAGAATCAATATAGCTTCGAAGAAAAACAAAAGAATCGTTTTTATTATGTGATGATTATACCCGCTAATAAAATCGAAGACGTTACGTCTTATCTTCTTTCGCAAGAACTGGATAAAATCAAATGGGCTTTTCATTGAAATTGATCTCTACCTACGGTCCACTGTTGCCGCATTTCTTAACGGAGTCGAATATATTCGGCGCGAATACAATGCCGGTAGCTTGTGCCGCATTTCGTTTGATCGCGCGCCCGTATACTTACCCGCTAGTCATTACGATGCAATGGAACGGCCGCGTGCCGCAAATTAAACACCCAGAACACGATCACCCTAACGAGCTCTCGTACAAAGGGTCAGATGCACTGATGATACTTGATTTTTTTCACGTACCAGCGCGCTTTGTACAGCGGTGTTGTGCTACTTTTTTTTTAATGAACGCAATTACCGTAATTGCGATGGCGCGTTTACAGATGGTAGCGTTGCTTTTTGTTGTATGCATTTTAACGTTATATTATCTTTTTTATCGCTTACTGTAAAAGGAAGATTGCAATAGTAAAATTGAAGATTAAAACGGGAACTTCAGAAGCTGTTGGTGGAAAGTAATATGGCGGTTCAATACAGTAAGTGTTGAATTGAAGCTCAGAGTATCCTTAAGTGTATTTCTTGGCCTTGGCCAAGAAATACACTTAAGTTATGGCTACTTTCATACGTCGGCTCAATAAGCTGTAAAGTCAAAAGTCAACACGTGCAAGGTGCACTTTATTAACCGCTTATTTTGCTGACCAAAAATTGAATTTTAGACACAAGTTTTTAAATGAAAATTTCTTATGCCTGTAGTCGTTGAAAAATCTTCTCTTTCAATATAGAATAAGATATAATGATAGTCTTTTAATATTATAATGATTTTTGTAGTTAATTAATTAACTGAATTTATTATCAAATTTTTCATTTTAAGAAAGACTTTTCAAAAAAGAATACTTTTTTCAACATGAATATCTTCGATAACTTTTGAAGTTACGTAGTAATAATAGTGAACTTGACGTCTTATTAGTGCATTAATTTCTCTGTAAACTGGAATAAAACACGCGCTTCAGTCACTATATAATTGAATTGTGTTACGCAGAATAAATTTATCTTCACAGATTTCTGAAAAGACTTGCTGCTGACGTTTCGTAATTTAATGGAAATGGAAGTTCTCGTTCAACTTGTTCTTACGATTTGCTGTAGCTTCATACTATTATCAGTAAATACAAAATTTGTGTCTTATTAGATAATGAAATATTACATTTTAAATAATGATTAAAAATTATATGCAGTTTTCAAATTGGGAGGTCTAATATTTTAACAATTTGTTTTAAATTGAAGCTATATATTATGTGATCTATGAAGTAAACAACTTGTACTTAATCATTTGTTAAAGTTTTTTTTCGCCAAAAACAAAGATTGATATCAAGCATATTAGTTTTATAGATTCTAAAAAATCATAATTTTAGAATAGTCAACGTGTCGAATTTTAAGTCTATCATATACGACGTTCATATTTGCACGTTGGCTAATTGAGAAATTATCTGTAACTGCGTGCCTAAAAGAATTTCCTGTAAGCCAGATTTTCGTCTGAGCATCACCCGGCGACCAAATATGTTTTAGGTATTCACAACACATTTTATAGGTTTAAACATTAAAAACACATTCAAGTTACATACCAAACATTTTATTAAGAGTGGAAAATTACCCAAACTATCGTCGTAGAAGCGTAGATTTGCAGCGGTCACCCATCATCCACTATTAGCCGCACCTGGCCTGCTTCATTTCGATGATCAGCTCAGGTGCAATTCTGCTATTCTGTAAAAGTATCAGTCTTAGAAAAGGGTTATGGAAAATTTAGAAATACTCTAGCCTACCAATCTTAGTCAATATAATACGGAAAGTTTCACAACTTGAACATACTTCTACTTTTGAATAGTTCAGGTGCTCATGCATGCATACATGAAATTCCCATAATAATGTTGTAACATTCTAATTATAACTTAAGATCAACTCGCCACACTCTTATTTCTTATATTACACTTGAGTTTGTGGGATATTTTTTTGAACATTGATTCGGTTTTGCTTGTACACCCGACCACTGTAGATTCTTGCCGAACGTGCCCCCTCAGTTTCAAAATTCTATAACCTCATTGGTCAATTCGAGTGTAATCATTAACCTTACATTGGAATCAGCTAATAGGATTTCTGGATTTTGAAACTGAGGGGGCACGTTCGGCAAGAATCTATCGTGGTCGGGTGTACAATACGTTTTATTATTTCCATACACTGTTACATACATATTATATACGTACTGAGTCATATGTAGAAACCCACAATTGTAAAATGGAAAAAATATGAAATACAAAACAAACATTTTTAAACATCGAGGCCAATTCGGGGAAAGGAACCCGCATAATAGGCATCGATAGTTCAGCTGGAAGAGCATTCATTAGGGCCCTGGGTTTGATGCCCGGCCGGAACACACCGTGTCATTTTTTTCCGAGTCGCCATGGTTCATTATTGATGATTCGTCTCTACTATTTGTACATCAGATTTATATATACAAAGTATACCTATATAATCATATATAGCGGGATATTTCTCTAGTGAGGTGTCAAACCAAAACAAGTTTAAGGTATTATTTTGGAACTTATACTCTGAATTCATGTACTTTACATCTGATCGTCATTCGTACGACATGATATTGAAACAAAATTGTTAGGATTTGTAAATATCTACTTTCGACTTTTCGAAATCCTTTTTTGTCATGACGGACAGGAACAAAATTTGAACTGAAAGTTATTTTTATTTGCAGTGAGAATAATATGCAAAATATAAAGTTACATAAATTTATTTCTGGAAGAACAAGACATTTATTTGAAAAAGAATATTTATTGAATACTAACAGTAAGATTACGCAACCATTGGATTGTATTGATTAAAAAACGTATATTTTAAAATTATGCCTTATTATATAAAACGAAATTGACAAAAAAAAAAACGATTGTCTACAAAACACAATAAAATTTACCTTTATTAACATGTTACAACTTTTTGATGTCTTCATAAAACCTTTATTTATTTGATTCTCGTGGATCACACTGATCAACTTATTCAAATGTGTTTTCTTTATTGCATAATAAAGAATAACTTAATATCACAGAATTGAACCAATAAAAATAACTTTACAACACTTTATTCAAGCTGCAAGATGGCACAATTGATTCACATGACGTGTAAAAAGAAGTAGATCCCTGCGGTATACATATATACGTAACGAAACACCACATAGGTTCGTCATGGGGTCGGTGTCATCGATCCGTAGTTATTTTCGAATATAAGTTTCCGCCCCTTCCAGTATATACACACATACGTACACGGACACACGTATGCATTTGGCTTATATGTCTGTAGAGTAATATATATATCAGCCACGTTGAGCGAGAGACGGCAGGGACAGAAAACTCATTACACGCGGTGCCGTCACGCGGACCGAGAGATCGTATACGTATATATATGTGCGATCACGCGAGTTTATGCGATTTAAGGAGGAAAAGTTGAAGCGACTACTGTAAGACGAGTCGGACGACGCGATCATCCGATCTACAGGAGCCTGACTTTATTTGCAATTTATACTCGGCTCAAATTACTTGTTCGCAGTTGAGAGAGCGGATCCCTTGTTTCGCTTCCTCAAGCAAAGTACGTTCATGATGCTCTATAAATTCACACGACAGGGGATTCTTATTTTTTAAAGCTATTTTTGGTTGGTAAATTTATTTGAACTAAGAAATTCATTATGCATAAAAAGTAAAACATTACTAGTAGGTTTTGTAAAATTAAAGGTTATTTTAGAACTATTTGGCTATGTCACTGTCATTGTTACAATACTGAAAGAACAAGTTTTTATATAATAAAGGAAAATAAATCATTTTTTTATAATATAAAATTAGATATTAATTGTCGCTTTTTACATCAATTTTTCTTTATAATATTCTCAATTATATTTTATATTTGAGTATATGCTACAGTATAATAAATATAATTTGTTCTTATTTATTATACTGTAGCGTAGTAAAATATAATAAATATATTTATCAAAAAATGTATCTATAAAGTGTTGTATTGTTACTTCTACTGATCTCTATAACTCTCAATACTTATTGTACTGTTTCCAATGCTCATAAGATCAGTGTAGTCGTTATAGAGTAGTTTCTACACTGAAACGGGAGCGGTTGAGAATCTCTACCGATCGGTGTAGAAAGTGTAATTTTCGGGTGAATAATTACCCCGAACGGCACAATTTCTCGATTGAGGTAAAACATACGTTATGTTTCGCCTTATTTCATGTAATCTTTTAAAAGAAAACGATGAGTTGAAAAGTTCCATGTTATGATTGATGATCATCGCCGATGCGCATATATCTATCGTATCATGCAAATAAACTTTAAAATGCAGGAAAGTTTGAAATCTTAAATTTGCTATTTTTTTTTAAATAGTTATTTATTTGCTGTCAACATTATGATGTATATTTTAATTGCATTAACTATCTTTCGGTTTGATTTGGACATTTCGATTTTTTTTTATAATTGATTTTGAAAGAACAACGTACGAAGAATAGACTGTATGAGTTTCAAACCGAAATTCAAAATTTTAAGAAAGTTATAGCAGATATTTGACAACGTCTTATATGCATTTATCTCGAAACAACATTTTTCCGATCGGTCCAGGGCAAAACAAATAATCTCTCAAACTGATTAAGCTGTAGTTTGAATATGTTATTCTACACATCAATGGCTATCGTAGGTAGCAGAACTGTTAAATTTTATTGAAAATTTTCG
>JAPYZP010002885.1:0-12457 GCA_030522985.1 Torymus sinensis
TATGTATGCCTCACGCTCACGCGCAACATTCGCGAATCTGCAACGCGCGCACTAAAACGCTTGCTTCATATAATATGAATATTATATATACGTATATCGTATATCTTACTACAGCCGGACGGATGCGCCTAAGGCATGTAAGGCCAAATTGTACGCGTCCGCGGAGACATTGAAATTCGGTCAGTGTGATACTCTGTTGCAGGTGGCTCAGTTCGAGTTGCAGACGTATGCATTTCAAAGCCTGACCGTCGCGGGGCCCGCTGATATCGCAGATGTTTGTTAACTGGCAGTGAGTTTGTTCGATCCGCTCTGCGGAGGTCGCGCTGTTTCCGCAAATCGCTTTTCATCGTATGTAGAGCGTGCACTGCCGAGGTCTAAGGTTAATGCGAATATTTCGCCTACTCGGGAGATGGGGGAGTAAGTGAACCTCGATGGGGTGCATTCTGCGAATTGTGAAGTTAGGAACAAGCTGAGTGGCTGCGCGCGGCTACGGAATTTGCCTAATCCTCGCTTTAACGGGATTCGACTAAATTGCTTAGATACAAAAGGTAACTATTGTTAAACGATCATTTTGGTGGGAATATTAAGGTCACTTAAGTTTAGTCAATGGGCAATAGGGTACTGTAGTATTTGAAATGATAAAATCTATCTATAATAAATGCAATATCTAAAGTTATTATTTTACCAACTCAATTGCTTTGAGCTACTTGAGTTTTGTTAAGTATCTGGTTTGTCTTGAATCTGAATTTAGAAGGTTCTCTTACAAGTATCTTAATGATCTATTTAATGATCTTCTAAGAAAATAACCATAATAGGATTTTTTCATTAGCTTTATAATAGAAAAAGAGGCAAGACGTAATTAATCTTTTGAATTTCAAAATTTTTATTAAATGATTCTGTTCAATCAATTCCTATAAGTAAAATAGAAAACAGTAGTATTCAAAGCCCTGTATTCTTGTGTACTGTCACGAATACCTACCATTTAGAACAAAACTTATAATTCATCGAAAAACTAATTGTTATACTGTATTACAAATTTGACTTACTTAAAAACAACCTCAACTCCGAATTCCCCAGTTTCTCGCCTTTAACGTCCCCATTGTTCTATCGCTGACCGGAAAACATCTTGCACAAGTCAAGAGCCATATACAAACCATTGTTTTTCCTCGGCGTTTAACGGTGCTCAGCCGCAGTTACTTCTATCACGCCTCCGCTATTGGACTGTTGTCAGGGGCATTCGGCGACGAAGAGGGATAAAGATTTACAGAGAAGAAAGAGAGAGTGAGAAAGAGTTTGCGCCGTTTCTATTGCAAGTACCACGAGAGACATAGTTCTCTCACTCTTCCAAGTGCTCTCGAGTGTCCTCTCGGAGATTTTCCTCGGCGGGCCGAAGGCGTCGTCGTCGTTGCCGCTGCGCGCGCGCGCCAAAGAAACGTCACGGCGCAGCGGCTGCCGCGACCTCCTTACGATCCCTTTTTTCCCCCGGCCCTTGTTTTTCTCCAACTGCAGCGCCGTCGGATCGTCAGAAAACTCGAAGGAGCTTACGCTTCCGGGATTTATCTCGCCTGGTCGGCTTCCACCCCCGCCCTTAAATTTCAAGCGCCGCCGCTTGGCAGACTCGCAAGCACTGCCGGCGTGCATCCTTACACGAGCTTACGCGAAATTCCGATTATCCGCTCGCTCGGGAAATTATGTGACGGCCGCCGCGCCGCCGCGCGAATCGTAGACTATCGAGTTTTCAAGATAGTATATACTGCGCGCGCGCCTCTCGCGAGCGCCTCTTTTTATCGGGTCAGTGTAACTAGGTGCACACGCCGCTGGGTCGATTTGTCAGAGATGCTGCCTCGAAGTTGGGTGTGCGTCGTGCACTGTCGCTAGAATTCGATTTCGCTTTTTATCTCGCGGATGCAAATGCCCCGCGACTGCAGCGGGATTTAAATTTCTGCGGAACTATAAATCTTACGGGGGAGGGGATTCTGGGCGAATGCATTTGCTCTTGAATCAATATGTAGTTGAAAGGCTAATTATTTTGAACATTTTTTCCAAGTACAATGAAATGTTCACTTGTTATTAATGTTGTGATTTTAGATTATTTTTAACAGCGAAGTTAAGTGAGTGCGTAATTATATAATACGGACAAACTTCTGTCCTGTTTCTATTACAAAAGTAACAATTTTTGGACATAATTTTATATGGGGCGCATACAATCAATACCTGGACATACATTCGGCAATGTATCGTTTCGACATTTAAGCTGTGTATCATTGATATATCGCTTATATCTATGGTCCATCTTTTAAGAGCAGCCAACTCTATTTCCTTTCAAAGATAAACCTCATAGAGATAATTTTCACTTCTATTTGAAAAGTCAATAAGCCTTCTACGATGTTACATCGTATGTTTATAGAATCACTTTTGACGTACCCTTTATACCACCCGCTTTTCCCATTCCTATTGAATACCAACCTCCCAGATTTTCGTAAACGCTCCGGCCCTAGCGTTCCCTCGCTCAGTGAAATGAGAGCGGGTGGAAAATTTAAATATCCTGTTAAATAATTCAAACCCGCGGAGAAAGTCTTCCAGCGGTGCATTAAATACGCCGAGATAGCGAGCGAGCCGCTGTCGCCGTCTCTTTGGCCTCCGCGCTGTCGCGACGACGAAAACCTAATCGAATAACCCCGTCAGCTCTCTCGTCCGAGCTGTATTTCTGCATTTACCGAAACAAGCTTGCCTCCGTAAAGAAACAGCGAGCAGAAGTATTACTATAATCTTTTACGGCAAATATTTGCATTACCCCTTTTAAAGAGGAAACTGAAAGCATCCAGGTAGTCGTCGTCTCGTGCTTCTGACGCTCGCTCTCGCTCTCGCCTTCTCTCTTTGCGCGATCCTCAGCGCGCGCGCGCGCGCTTCGTTTTGCCGTAGCGCGTTTCCACCCTCGCGCTTCTCTACGAGATTAGATTGCACCTCGTTGCCTCGTGGCGCGTCTTTTTTTCTTCTTTTGATGCTCTTTCACATAGAAGAGAAACCGAGCTAAATAAAGAATTTCGTCTAATTCTTGTGTTATCATCTTTTAATTTCATTTCATTCTAACAAATGAGCGCAATTCTTTTATTATTTTGACTTTGAAACTATTTTTTTCCATTCACTCGAAATTTGAATGCTTTTTACACAGGTTACAATGAGGATTCTAAATGGAATAATAATCTTTTTCATCTTCATATCTACTAAAAACATCCTGTTCAAATATAATATCGCATTCGTCACTTCAACGCAACTTTATAATTACAAATGTTCTCGCAAATAAAAGTTATCCGAGATATCGCAACGACATTGAAGGTATTCATCAACCCTTGTTCGCTCTCGAGAGTTTTCCCCACTTTGATCATCTCGCCCACCCTCCGTTGCTCCTAATTCTTCCTCTCGGAATCCCCACAGTTATACTTCCAGTGTGATAATTGTTTTCGCAGTTAATTGTTTAAAAGCTAGGGAAACCGCCTCTACACGTCGGTATTATATACACTCGAAGATGAGCCGGCGGGGGTCTCGTCGTCATCGTCTATACGTACATCTCGGAGTAACGGACGGGAGCCGCGAGGACAAGGATGAGGGTAACAATTCCTCGTGTCAATATTGAGTTATGAATTTATTAGCCGTCTGTCTGGCGGCTGTATAACCCCGCGCGGCTCTCGCTGATGAACGAGACAAAGAAGGAGTGTCGCGCGCGAGCGCGGAGAAAGTGAGAAGGCACGCGCGCGCGGGGTGGGATGATGATTTCTCGCACCAAGCGCTCGGGAAGGGAGAGCTATTCCTTCGCGCCTCTTTATCCGCCCCGGGATTAATGGTAAAACAGTGGAAAATTGTGGGGAAACGTGTCTTCCTGTGTCAATTCTCTGCAGGATGGTTATTATCAATTGCTTTATACTTTGTGACGTATTATACAATGTTCTTATTAATATGATTTATAGGTTCATAACACACCTACAAGAATCTTCGTCTATTCACCAATAGTATATTGCATACCTAGGGTATGAAGTGGGCCTTTTCAGACAGAGTGTATAGTACTTCTAACACACGAGTTCAAAAGGCTCACTAGCCCTAGGTAAACACCATATTTTTTCTGACTCATGCATTGATTTTCCGGGTTATGAAGCCTAAAAAACAAGACTAAATTGATCTTTGCTCTATACAACGAAATACTTGTATAGGAATAGAAATTTGAACTGTCTGTTTGTTCTAATTGTTTTTCTAATTAAGGCAAAGTAACATGAGTGATAGTAACGATTATGTAGAAAATCAGTGTACTGTGTACAAAAATTGTTAAAAATAATCATAAATCTGCCACAAATTTGTGAGAACGTGAAGATGTTCATTTTCCAATAAAAAAAAGCTATGAAAAACATACATGTACAAATTTTATGCAGTTTTAAAGCAGCGGGCGCAAAAGTATCTACAAAAGATACATTTGTGCCCGCTGAGAAAAAATGTTTTTTTTTTGTCCCGTCTGTAAAAAAAAGTCAGTTTGCGACCTCCTTTTAGTCCTATAAATAGCGAAAATCGTGCATGTATTAGAAAAAACATTAAATAATCAGCATTCATTTTTGGTATCACCAACGTTAATTAAAAAAAAGGCTACATCAAAGGCTTTTTCTCCGCATTTCGACACACATACAAGAGTGCAATTTCCAACCACTGACGTTATGTCGCGTGCGACGTCTTCTTCCGTTCTCACCCCCTTCATCGTCACCGAAATAAGTTCACCCATCGCAGGTAGACACACACACACATACATGTGTGTGTGTGCGCGTATTGACCGAAGCGCGAAACGGCTTGGAGAAAGAGCTGCGAGCAGTTCAAAGCCCTCATCCGCATCGAGCGAGTTCTTTCTCTCTCTCTTTCTCTCTCTTTCCCGGCACTTCCAAAGAGAAAGCAATTCGCAAGCCTAGCCCGGAAAAGGACTTTCGTGCTTTCGCTCGGCTCCCTTATAGCTTCCTCCTCTCCGGGCCAGCTCTCTCTCTCTCTCACTCTCCTTTTTCCTCCTCGCGCCCGGTTCTTATTTATTGCCCCGTTGCCACGGGAGAGTACGCGCGCAAAGCGAAATAAAATGGAGTAGAAAAAAATGCGCGCGCGCGCGGCGAAGCTGGATTAACCCAGTGGAAGTCGTTCTCTCGCGATCTCCTTTGACACATGCATGCATACATACACATGTACTCTGCGTCTACAGTACTACTGCATTTCGTCCCGTCAAGAACGATGCGCGTGAATCACTCGCGATGTTTATGAACAGGTGTGCGTATCGCTTGCTTGCATACAACACCTGTTCGGAGCCACATAGCTATCTCTTCGAAGCAGAGCTGGAGACTAGAGAGTCGCAGGCGAATCTGCATTTTTATTCGCGTCTGGAATGATCAGCTCGCTCTATCGCGTTTCTTGTTCCTCGGAGCTTAATTCTTTGGCGCGCGCGCGAGTGGCTGAGACGACGTGCACGTCGTCGCCTTCTTTTCGTCTCGCCGCGCGATGGTTAACGGATCGACGACTATCCGGGTCGTCGATTTAACCCGGGGGGCTTGGCTTCCAACGATAGCGCGCCTCCGGATTCCCTTTCTCCCCCCTCTTTTTCGTTTCTCTCTTTCTGTCTCCCCTTCGCGGGGATTTTTCTTCTTTTGGCTAGCTCGTTGCAATTTGCCCTTGAATAGATGGTTATTAGATCGATTTCAGAAGAAATTACATTTATTGGTTCGTTCGCTCGTTTCCATTCCTTTTCATCCTCGCGTTAAGTTAATTTCGCGAAAAGTTCATTTCACAGCGAAATTGTATAAAAAGGTCTTTGCAATTAAATGAATACATTTATGAAACAACGAGCTATAATTACAACATTTAACCGTTTTTTAAATTTGTCAGTTGTATGTAATCTTTACAAAATTCTGAATTTTAATTAAGACAAGACCCTGGTAGAAATGTTAACCAACGGTTGGCGAAGTGATTGTCCATTTATCTTGCTATATGTCGACAAAGAATTACTATTTATATATGTGAAGATATATATAATTTTATATATGTTTTAAAATAGAATCATAGTTTTAAATAGTTTTAATTAATTGTCGATGTTAAAATTTTTAGTAATTTTAATATATTTATGAATAATATTAGAAAAATTTTTAATATCTTCCAATCTGATATTATTATAGGATTATAATTCATAGTTGTATGTCGGTATACCCACAATCTACAATAAGCAGTCCTTCGTTCGATAGCCTGTTTCACTATAAATAAGCAATTATAAAAGGAACGACTTTTCTGTTTTCCAACTTCAAACCAACCGGAAAAAAAAACTTTAAAAAATCGAAGAAAAATCAGGAAATTGACGAGTCGTCAAAAATCTCAGCTTTTCGCGATGCGCCGATAAGATCGAGGGGCTGGGAGAAGGGCGGGAAGAACCCGGTGGCCGCGTGCGGGTGACGTGCCGCCAAATAGCGGATGTTCGCCGGGCGTCGAAAGGCCGCGACGCGCATTAAGACGACCGATAAGATCGTCGGCGTTGTTCGCGACGGAAATTGGAATGAAGGCGTTTCGAGTCACCACCGCCGCCGCCGCCGAGCTTTGTTCGCCCCTTCCCAGTTGCAGCAAGGTCGTCGGCCGAGTCTACCGAGGTGATGGAGGGGGGCGAGGGTGCGAAAGTTTTCACTCGACTTCGTAGCTTTCGCTCCTCCTCGACGCGACAATCTACCCAGAAAGATCACGGCCTCGGATAGGCCGCTACTGCTCGGGTCCAAAATTACCCACGCGCTTTTGAATTTTAGAAATTTAAAATTTCATATTTATTGGCTACTTTTGAGTGACTGTATAGAAACGGTGGCTTTTTTCAATTTTAGTAGGTACAGTGACATGAAAATGAACGTTATATTTATGTATTCGGAAAGCATTAAAAATCACTGGGAAACGTAAAACAGTTGATTATATGATCAATAAACGTAATAATTCAATGCAGTGCGTTTTCAATTTCGCAACACCATAACATTTTTGCGAAAACAAAAAACATTTGTAAGAACGAAATTTTAAACTTGATCATAAATATTCATATTGCATAGAAGCTCCAACGACTAAACAAGAATAGCATAATAAAAATAAGCATCATTTTACGGCAAATCGGATTGTTACGTCCGAGTTTTTATGAAAAATACCCGATGATGCAAGTTCGGTTAGCGGAGAGCATGCGGGGCTTGCATGCTAGGACAGCAAGTCCCTCGTGGGAGTCAATAGTCTATAATTTACTCCCTAGATGCATAATATAATAATTCTTAAATTATATAAAATTGTTGAAATATATCTATTTTATTTAAGGAAAATTTAAAAAAAAAGAAACATTTTTCAATAACTAAATAAAAGAAAAGTTAATTTTCTGTTTAGATGAAAATTTTAATGGGGTGAGACTAAAAAGTATTTTGCTATAGTTTGCTATTTTGTCAAACTGAAAAATAAAAAAAAATTATTCTCAACTAAACGGAGAAAAATTTTTTTCCAAATTTAAAGAACAAAAGCTTATTGAAATCCAAATTTTCTACATTCCATGAATTCTCCACATTTTTATTGATAATAACTTAATAAGTCTATTGAATAGGAAATTAAAAGTACTAAATTAAAGTATATTTTTAAATTATTCAATGTTTTAAATATTAAAACAAAAAGAATAATTATTATGAATTTTGTAAACTAAAAGAAATTTGCAGAATTCAATTATTTAAATCTACCTCTAAATTTAAAAAAAAAATAATTATCTAATGGAGACAGGATGCAACAGAATAACATTGGCAACGAAAATAAATCGAAAGCAAAACATTTCCATACTTCCGATTGTTATTACACCCATCAAGCGAGACATTATTATGGCTTCGTTGACTCGATTGCCACGCGTAACTTTTTTTTTTTGTAAACATCGCCATATCACTTTTTTCGCTCCATCCAATCAGTCACGAGTGTTTGAAACTCATCAAGCTGGAAATTTTATCCGCCTCCCGGCCACACGATGCCTGTGGAAATAACTTGAATTGACAACTGGTAAACGGGTGCGCGCGTGCACGCGTACTACTCTTTGCGTATACGCCTGTGCTATCAGCGCGCGCGCGCGTATAGAAGTGATCGTTTGCGCGGTTTGAACATTTTTTTCCGTGGAAATCGTAAAAGACGCGTAAAAGCCGGGACAACGAGCAGGGTAATTTACATTTAAGAGGAACAGTCGTTTTTTACTTTTTTCGCTTGGCTTTCATGCTGGCTGTTTGTAATTACGATCCGTCGGGTAACGCGTATACTGCTTGTAAGTTAATGGTATGCGTACACGAAACTGTTGTTTAGATTAATACAACTTGGCTTTTTGACAATTATTTTACAGAAATATTAAATGCGTTTCATCGGGCTTTTGTAAATATACAGGTTCTATATCAATACGAGGAGTTATTGGACTCGAATTTCCGGGAAAATACGTTTATTACTCACATTTTTTTATTTTTCCAATATCAAGTGAAGTAGAAAAAATAAAATTTAGAATGAAAAACAGCAAAAATTGTAGTAATTTGTAACTGTTGTAATAAATGTATAAATGTATAAATAAAGTAATAGTAACTAATTTCAATTAAAAGTTTAAAAATATCAACTATTCTACGTATTGCTAATAATTTTGAAATTGTAAAAATTTTTTTAAGTAATTAAATAAAAGTAATTAAATTCGTTTGAAAAAGATGTGATGTACATTTCCAGAGAAAATAAAATATAGGTAAAACAAATCTTTAATAACAATTCTAAAATTTAATATCTGTAATAAATAGAATATTACATTACATTGTCCATGTACCTATGTACAATTTTTTACTCTCTGAATAATGTATCCAAAAAATCAAAATATCTATCGATGTTTTATTAAAAGTGTATTTTATTAACTTTTCAAATTTCAATTAATTCAAATTTACAACTCGAATAATAGATAAGTTTATTATAATTTAATTGAATAAAAAGACTTTAATTATTTAAAGGAATTGCATTCTATAATTTACAAAATAATCGTAATGGTCACACTGTTGTAAATATCAAAGGGCTCTTTACTATCTATAGTCTAATCTTAATATAGCCATTTTAGATCTTTCAAACTAATTAAGAATTTTTAAATAACCATAAAAAATCACAACAAATAATATAAATTTTAATCATATAGACATAATATATAATAAATGATAAAAAAATAAATTTAGCATTTTACATTAGCACATGTAAAATGATTATCAAATCTAAAATAACTATTTATAATCTGATTTGTCATTTAAAAGAAAAATATTATTTCTGTTTATTCTTGGCTATTTAATTATGACCACTAATTTCATCCCGAAATTAAAATCTCCCGCTCGCGCCATCTCGCACATAAACGAGCAAGTGCCAGAAAACGAAATCCGAAATCCCGCTCTCATGCTACACTCAAAGAATCACTGAGATTCGTTCGCAAACTCGCGCGCCCCGCGCGTCGTAACCCTTCCCCCCTGCCATAACGGCGGCAGGCCTGCGCCCTCGAGAGGGGCAAGAAGAGAGGAAAAAGAACGGAACCGGGACGATAGAAAGAACTGGGGGGAGAGGGGTCGAAATCCCTTTACGGCTGTTTCGGCGCTTTTTATTTACCGTGCGCGCGCTAGCTGTGCTGCGGGCACGTAAACGGCCTCGCGTCCGTGCGCGCGCGCGCATACGGAAAAAAGCCTCCTGCTCGAAAATTCTCTTTCAGCGGCTTTGCGGTCGGAGCCTCCGCCAGGATACCCTCCTCCTCCTCCCCCACTTTAATCCCCGGGACTACAGTTTTAGCACGCGTGCGCTTACTCGCTGTATTAGGCACGAGCTTTCGCCGCGGGAGCACAATGACGCGCGTACGTCGATGTAACATTAAGAATTCATGCGCGTGTGCGCGCGGGATCCGCGGCGGCTAGCTGAGCCCGACAAAGGGACGTGTGTGTGCTTGTAAATGTGGAATATATAAGATCATTGAGACCGGTAGATGGTCAGAGTAGCTGCCGTAAATATAATACTGCGCTAAGTCCAGATATCGTCTTCTCCCGTCTACAATGTATGCCGCATATATTTATTATTTTATAATTATTATTTACACTTCTTTTGCGAATTTATGCCTACAATTTCATGGCGAGGTAGCTTCGGAACGAAACAAATATTTGGATGAGAAACGCAAGTAAGTATAGGTCAACGCAACTCATCCTTCACGGGGAGGCGTGCACTGCTGCCTCTAACGAATACCGATATATATACACGCGCGCCGGGGCCGGATGAAAATTTTATGCACCAGCGAGCAAAAGTATATACACACGCGCAGGCGGGCGGACGCGAGCACCTTTTTCGCTGTCACGCTTTTTGACGCGGCGGCGGCGGCGGCGCCTCGCTCCTCTCCCGTAGATAAACAGCGGGTAAAAAGCTAGTAGTTTATGTATGCGCTGTAGTCAGACGGCGCAAGAGGCGAATCGCGCGCGGCGCAGCAGCGGGAAAACTTTTCCCATCCTCCCCGTTTTTACCGCGTTAACTTTAATTACGCTCGTTATCGTTATTTGCTCCAATGTGTGACGAGGAAAATTAGTTTCTCCGCGCGCGCGCGCTGACGATGCTCGACGGCTTTTCCGTGTGTTTTATAAAGCTTTAGGATATACTTTTCCAAAAGTCATTGTATATATTACGCTGAAGTTGTATTTCAGTTTTCGAATTTTCGAAAATTACGTAATTTCATATAAGAGTGAAAATAAAAATGTAAATGATTAATTTTAATCCCTTCCAAAGTATAAGGATTGAATATTATTTTAAATTATAATTTTAAAGCGGTATAATTCTATCATGTAAGCCATCTTCCAACGTGCTATTATATAAAAATTCAATCGCAAGGGACACTTTTGAACCTTTGGTAGGGAAAAAAATGAATTGCTTAATAAGGGTTAAAAAGGGTTATTATGATATTACATGTTGCGGTATCACCTGCTCTTATGGAAAAAAATTGCGACTTTCGCGTCGAACATCAGAATTTTTTATAACGAACTCGTATAGATAATGCACCTGCATGTATACGCGTAAAATCGACGATAAAATGTAGTAAGAGCTTCCGCATATGCCGGCTGTTCAACAACATTCTGACATAAAAGGTGCTGCTCTTTAACGTGCTAAAATTTCAATTGCTTAGCGCAAACAATATTTTCTATTAAAATTTAATCATAAACCTGTCATTTCTTGGATAGCATTATTCTACATAAAAAATCGGAATTCCTCGTCACCAGCAAATGAGATCAACGTCGTTCCTATATAATAAGATATTTTTTTCTCACGTAAAAGAGTCAAGATGACCGAATCAAAATTAAACAATGTCGTACATGATCTTCGAACGTACTATAATAGTCTTTTAATGAAAGGATCATTTTCGTGAAGTTAAATGGCACGTTACCGTAACAAAAAAGCGTCCCTTTCTTGATACTACCACGCGAGCATTCTCATTTTTTGTTGTTACCCCCCAAATATTACAACGCGTTTTTCCCACATATAACGAAAGACGCGCGTGCGCAGTTACCTGGAATAATATTAAGGAAAAAAGCGCCGAGGCAGAGAGGAGGCGCGCGCCCGCGCGAAGGTTATTACGCCGCGCGAAATTACACCGTTTCGCGCGGCGGCGAAATTAGTAAATTGCGCGAGTGTGAGCGCGAGCGTCGGTGCATGTGCGTCGTATACGCGTGCGCGGAGCTCGACGACTAATGAAAATTCCAAAGTGCGCCGGCGGCCGATCGAGAGGAGATACACCACCGGCCGACTCGAGCTCTTTCGCTGCCTCGTATTATAGGCGCGGCGAAATTAGATGCAGCCGCGTAATACGATCTGGCTATTCGATTTTTAAATCCACACGCACGTTAAAGGATTAACGGGATTCGTTCATTGAATGGAGCCGATGAGTTAAGCGCTAACTCTTCGATTTTCTATTCTATATGGTAACTGCATTGGCGTTTTTTGCAAGGAAATCATTATTCCTAATTATCGCTATGTACAGTTTTGCTGTTGTATAATTAGATTTAGATTCGCTTACCACATTTATTGTCTTTAAAAATAGTAAGTACCGTATGTTAAGAACTATCTTGTTTTATGATGTATGTCTTAATACGTGACATAGAGAATAATAATTAATTTCTACTGCGCACATCAAAATTCTATACGCTAATACGCTCAATATAAATGATTTTCTATAATTATTTTTACGGACGGCAATCATTTATAAAATATATGTTTCATCGTTTACGCACACACTGCAATAGGAAATACGAGAAGAAAAAATAGTGTATCGTATTTACCATATCACCTTCATTATTTATTGAACTTGTTTTGTCCCCTATACTAATTTTATAGAGTGAGTGTATTTATTGTATGCAAGAGTGTGTGGATGATTGTGATTATGATT
>JAPYZP010002886.1:0-21106 GCA_030522985.1 Torymus sinensis
TACGTTTCCGTTTCGTCTCGCATACGACGTGATACATTATGCCACTGTGTTGTTGAATATTGTGTACTAATAATGGAACAACGGTGATCGGCCACTAGAAAAATTACAAAAACCAACTTTAGAAATGAAAACTTTAGCAAAAAAAGAACAAAAAAAATCAAAACATTGTATAAAAGTTACTTTCACTCCTAATGACACAGCATTTGCTATCACAATCTCGATTTCCCTCAGTCCCTCTTTCGCCAGCGCCGCCGCCTCTCCTTTCCTCTTTGTAATAGTCTTTAGCATGCTGGCGATCTTGGCGACGGAGCTCTCGGTTTCAAAGAGATTGAAGAGCGTCTCCATCGCCTGATCGGTAAGGCACAAGCTGATCAGGTGTGTTTGCACCTGAAAGCGCGAAAACTTTCCGTCGCGCGCGTCGCCCAGTATCGAGTAGATGGCCTGATGTTTTTCTTTCTCGATGCCGCAGTACAAGACGACGGCCTCCAGCAGCGAGGTGTGATTGATGCGCACGGTGAAGTTGCGGTCCTGCAGCTGCGGTATCTCGTTGCAGATCTCAGAGGCGATAGAGATGAGCTCGGCCTCCATCATCAGATTGTCGGACCTTGGGTTGATGATGTCGAAGGCGCATTCGTAGAGTTCACGCGGATGGAATCCGTGGATCTGACGGTGACAACATTGAATACTTGATAAATTTCGTTGATAATAAATATACTGCTCCGAAATGCTATTTTCGTACGTACCTTCTTTTCCCTGTAAACTCTATCGATAGCATATCTGCGCATGTGGCTGATGTTATTCCAAGCGACGTATCTGGCGAAGGGCGCGCGCAAATCGTACGGTATAGAAACGATAATACCGGTACGAGTCATCAATCGAACGCAGCAATCAGTCATACTATAAATTGGACAAGTCTTGGGCATTAGTAACGGAGTCGAGACGCATATTCCTCCGTGTTTTTGAAAGATTTCAATGACCTTTGATTTAATTAGTTCTTGGAAAAATCGAAATTTCGGCAGAAATGAATTCGGTGTACCTCGCGCTGGTATGCTCATGTCGTACGTAATGTCCTCCGCGGGAGTTACCTCTTGGGAAAAACAACAACCGACGAGATACTTGTATGACTTACTCTGAGCATTGGATAAAGTGTGTCTGACCATTTCCTGAAGCTCCGCCTCTTCGAGTTGAGGAGGCGGTAAGTACTCCGAAGCCAGTAGCTCTTGCGATGTTGGCCGTTGGCTTCGATCGTGATTCAATAACCAACTAAAAATATAATTAAGTAAACATAAAACCTTTAATTATCAAATTTGACTACAAAAATTAAAATTATTTACCGTAAAAGATGAATGTGACTGGTCATACCTCTCTCAGTAAATTCAGAAGGTAGACCGATTTCTTTAGATCTAAGAGATGCGAGGACCTTTACTCTTTCCATTCCAGTCGTAACTGGCTTGTAACACATTTCAAAAAAAATAATCCCCAAACTGTAAATATCTACTTTTTGATTATAAAAAGCTTTCGGGGTCTTCTCTGATAATTCTGGTGCAGCGTACAAAGCCGTACCGACTTGTCCAGTCATAGAGCCAAGATCGTCCATTTCAAAACTAACGCCTACAATTTTAAATATTAAAAATTTTAAACGTTTTAAATCGTTAATATTCATCAATATAGGATTAAAAGATATTTAAATACCTTTATCTATTGACTGTGTTTCTTTTTCAACTTCTGAAGTCTGTGTCAACGTCGACAGTATATTAGTCGTTGCCAGGCCAAAATCACCAATTTTCACGTGATCATTGCTATCCAAGAAAATGTTTACCGGCTTCAGGTCCCTATGTATCATTCCCTGTTGATGTATGTGCGCCAATCCTTCAACAATTTCGCGGAACAAGCGCCACATCCTTTCCTCGTCTTCATGAAGTCCGTTGTCGATTGCAGTTCTCAAAGTACTTTTCTCACAAAATTCCATTTGTATAAACATGAATTGAATTACTTTTACAGCCGTTTCATCGCTTTCAGTCTCATCTTTATTTTTATCTACGACTAGTTCTTGAGAATTTTGTGCAGAATCTGATGTTTGTGATGTTCCATCGTGCTCGAATTCTATACTATCAGATGAATCGATACGCGTTCTCTTACTATAATTCAATAAAATTATATTGCATGTAAGTTCCAATTTTAGAGATAAAAAAGTTGTAATGTAAATTATAATTTGATAAAAACTATCTATATGAGTCTTACATAAAAGACCAATCCTCGTCATCCGAATCATCACTTGAATTATCACTATTACCCTCTCCACTATTAGCTGACAGCACAGCACTTGTACGAGATTCATAAGAAACATTCCATTCAACGTCATGCATAGGCGGAGCTAATTTTTCTATATTTGCACTTCCCAAATTCTGAATGAACAAAGAACAATGTGTGGTGAAAATAACGAAAAATCACAATTAATTTTTATATATCTCTAAATACTTACGTCGTCCACGGTCGACATACTATCATCAATAGCCGAAGTCACTCTAAGCGATGGTGTGGCAGAAGGTGTTAAATCACTTCGTAATTTATCTATGGTAGCGCTTTCAATCCACGAATTATAATAACGCACGACATTCTCATGATTTAGTCTCGACAACAATTTGACTTCACGCGTGATTTTTTTATTTAACTGTTTGTTTTTGGGATTCAACTCGATTCGTTTGATAGCATACTCGCCACCGTCAAGCTTATTTTTAACTTTTAAAACGTCTCCAAATGCTCCTTTACCCAGCCATTTAAGTACTTCGAATTCGTTTTGAATCCGTGATTGGCCGCCAAAGGCTGGAAGATTCACGTGTACATCATCCTCATCGGGTTTCTCCGGCTCGACGCAATTCTGCTCGTGATTACCATCTAATCTTGGTGGGGACAAACCCCGATCGATCGGTGTTCTTATAAAACAGTGCTGTAATAATTGCTCTGTTGACCAACGAGTCCGCTCGTTGCTTACAAGGCACATCGATATAAAATCTCTTAAATCTGGCTAGAATAGTACGATTTTTTGATTATTTAAATGTTAAACCACTCGATTGATCATGTTTTACGTAAATATATAACATTTACCTGCAATGATTGATCAACTTCCACGACTTTTTCTTTGTCTGTAATAATTGAACCCCTTAACAAAGATAGTAACAAAATTCCAAATCTATAAACATCTGCTTTTTTCCCTCCTCTCCCTTGACTGGTGGGAAAGTCAGGTTCCACCTTAGCTAAACTATTTGTCTGATAAATATCTGATAATCTCTTATCTAAAGAATAATCTGAAAGTTTAACAATGCCTGTACGATCAATGTAAACGCTTGAGTCGCGAAGATCTTTATGAACAACACTATTTTCATGGAGAAAATGTAGAGCAGTCAAAATTCCTGTTGCTAAAAATCTAAGAAAATCTACATCAACTGGAATGTTTTCTACTAGAAAAAATGAACAAGTTGTTCCAACCTAGAATATTTATATTGAATTACTTATTAAATTATATTTAAAATTAGTATTAGGTAAGTTAATAACGAAATTAATGTTATAATTACCACCAATTCTTGTAAAGTATAAATTATAATATTATCTTTATCTTGCAAATATTTCATGTTTAAATATTGAACAAGATTTGGGTGATGTAATTTATGTAAATGGTTGAGTTCTTGTTCAATACTAGCTATCTGTTTCATGGAGTGTTGTAAATTTGATGTTTCTCCATTATCTTGCTGCCCAGTTACTCCACATTTTAATATCCATTCAGTTACTGCTAACAATTCTCCAGAAGTCATATCAACTCCAGCATATACTACAGATCCTTTTGCACTATGGCCTAAACATTTGCCACAATGTACTTGTCTGTTTCCCTTGTTATTATCAAAATGCAAAAGTTTGGTCCCTCGATGATCACACAATGAACCCTCAGAGCTTTCTGACGTACTCATGCATCTTCTTCTTGAATAAGTCCTTACTCTTTCATGTGGAGAAGATGGTATGGATTGTGACAAAATAGTATCAGACCCAAGAGATAAACGAATCGAATCGCGACGATTACGCATTTCTGATTTTAATGCCTCTCTTCTTTTTAAAATTTCGTCTTGCAGAGCTTGTCGCTCCTTATCTTCTTTTAGTTTTTTCTCCTGAAGTTCACACTTTATTCTCTCTTGTTGTTTCAATACCATTTCCTCATAAAAACTACTGTACCCTGGTTTATTGTGCTCGTGAAGAAATTTCTGTATATGTTGACAAAGTTCATAAATCATGACTTCTCCTTTCAAATGGTCTGCCAATGATTCTAATTCAGAAAGATGAACAGCCAATTGTTTATGAGATAAACCTCTGCTATTTTGTAATTCAATTTTTGGAACACTGTAATGTTTTAAAAAATTGTATAATCCTTAACTGTGATCAATATGAAACAAAGAAATAAAATTGATACAAACTAAAATATTATATTGCAAACACTTACTCTTTTGGGTATGTTTCTCCACAAATTATATGAAGATCAACTTGTGCATAAACCTCCCCCGGTCCAGACATACCTCTTTGTGGTATGAGCGTTATAGTAATATCTAAGGGCTGCCATTTCTTTTTCTGTTTGTTCTTACGATGATCCTTCAATTCGTCACCAAAAATCGCCTGCCAGTACGTTAAAAATAAAAAAAATTCAGAAATTTGTGTTTGTATACAAAAACCACTGAGACCATTGGCCACCTTACCTTCAAAACTTCGAGCTCATTAGTTTGACGATCTTGACACGACTCATCCTGTGACATTTTGCCAGCTTGTCGTTAAACGCTCATCTTTAGAGTGAGCTTATTGTAAAACCACGAATCAAACTTGGGACTTACTTAAACCTAGGTGTATTTACAAAATTAAAATTAATATATGCCACGCTATCTTAACCTCCAAGCTAACATTCGGTCGGCGGATTGGTGGGATCGGGGGGGCCGGTGTGATTTATGTGTGTGTACAATAATGATGATGGTTTTAACGGATTTCCTCTTCGACGACGAATTGGCAATAGCACAGCTTTGATGCCCGCGGGGCCACGCCATTCACTACATGGTGAGAAAGCAAGTGTGAAAAGCTACCCCTAATAATAATTTACAACGTAAATGTTAACAGCTACGCGCGCAGGAGTAGCGAGCTCCGACCCTGCTGCATGTTTTTCTTTGCTCGCTGCGGCCCATCCAGCAGCCCCGAATGATGGCAACTCCGCACGCGCCGCGAGTTCGTTCGCATTTATATTCGCACAACTTGTGCAAAGCGCTCCACCACGGTCAAAGAGTACAAACATCTTTATTTTATCACGCTCGCGGCTCGCGGCTCGCGTTGCGTCGGCAAGTTATCCGCTGACCCACTTATCAACACCTGTTTGATTGGGCTGCTTTTCGAGACGTGCTTATAAAATTATATTAATGTAAATGAGATGGTAAGAAATAAAACTATGGACCCAAAGTTTAACTGAATATTTACTGGAAATTCTATTTAAAACGTTTATGTTGTCATACGAAGTATCATAGTTCGCTCAATGCGAATAGACCTCCAGGAGTGTCTACATAATGTTGAGATTTGCTCAACTTGCTCCAATATTGCTTTTATTATCTATTTTAATTTAATTTACCATAATTATAAATAGCAATTTAGATAAGGTATTTAAAATTTATATTTCTGTCTGTAACTGTAAGACCAGATAACGACAGTTTAAATCTAAAAATGTAAACAAACTAAAACTCCAGATCGTAAATATAAGTATAGTACTTCGTTATAGTAACTTCGGAGCAAGTTCAGCAAATCTCAGTATTAAAGGATGGCGCCCAGGCACACGACTCTGAGCCAATCTCCGGCTTGGAGGCTTAGAGTCGTATGCCTTGGCGCCATTTTGGCACAAGGCTCATTATGTAGATTCTCCTTTATACTGAGATTTGCTGAACTTGCTCCAAAGTTGCTACAACAAAGTGCTATACTTCTATTTAGGATCTGGAGTTTTAGTTTGTTTACATTTTTACTTTTAAACTGTCGTTATCTAGTCTTACAGACAGAAATATAAATTTTAAATATCTTATCTAAATTGCTATTTATAATTATGGTAAATTAAATTAAAATAGATAATAAAAGCAATTTTTTTAACTTTTAAGCCTCTAATCCAAAAATCCATTTATTTTCTCGTTCAGTATGTATTTTTCCGAAAATATTAAAACAATCGATTTTTTGAACCACCATTAATCAACCGCTATATTTTACATATAGTAATCTACAACTTGCAATTCTAATATATCAACAAATTATATACTCACGCAATGGTCCTAATGCCCACCGCACGAAAATTCGCTCTTGACACATTTCATTTTGACTGGCTTACTAAATTACATCATTACAAGCGTCCCGACGCATCCCCCTCCTATAACTCTCGCCAATCGCCATCGAAAATTACATCATTTAAAATCGAATCTTTGCTGCTCACACAGCGCCTATACCCTACATAAGAAGCACCTCATCGAAGGTATATACATATATATAAGTCGCTTTTTCACGCCAATCCCATGAAAGGAAACCCTTCAACATAAAAACTCTCCCGCCCCGTCATCTCTGCCGTGCTACATAGCGGGGCAAAAAGAAGAGACGAAAACCGATCCCGCGCGCGTCAGACGTGCAAATCCTTCTCGACGATTCGCTGAGCGGCACGCCGGCGTTTTCGCGCTGCTGCCTGTCGGAGTGTCGGCTGTCGCTGCCGCTGATGCGTATTATGCATATATGTACCTATATACGCATCCATCCACCCGTTGTGCGAAAAATATTATTATTATTATTTACCAACTGGACGCACGCTTGTGTCTTGTGTGCGGGAGAAGGTGGAGTAATAATAATAATAACGAGTGTAAAGGGGGAGGCGTCAGACACAGCTCAGAGCTGTGCGTGTAGCATATATAAGTACGAAGATGCGAGCAAAACATCGCAAACGCGGAAGGAGAGAGTGGCGAGAATGCGCTAAATGAGAAATCGAGTCACCGATCTTTCGACACGGAGAAAGAGCGAACATTTTAAGATAAAGATAGGATGGGGGCGAGGTGGCGGAGCTAGCGCACGTGTCCGTCTGCGCATCGATCATGGTATAATAAGTGCAAATCGTTGTACATTTCCGGAAGTATAAGGCCGGAAAATCGCCTCACTTCTAGTACTTGGAAGCTCCCTTTGCAGCGCCACACGCGTCGCTCCCCGCGTTTCTTTCATCTTCTCTATATACCTATACTTACTCTATTTCGCACACAGCGGCGTGCGTATACAATACAAGCATATAATACGCGAATCGTTCGCTTTTCGCAGAGCGCGTGCGTGTCAGCCTGATCTCGTAAAGCGATTTTCGATATGTAACATAAAGTTGGCGAGTGTGCACAACTACTCCTTCGGCAAGCTGCCATGCAAAGTGTGTATGTATATGCCTATGTATATATATATATACACATATAAAAATCATCAGGTAGAAAATGAGTATAACGGCCGAGCGCGTCGTAGCCGGGGGATTATGTAAATAGATCTCGAGGACAGGGACAGAGAGACTATATAGCGAATATAGCAGAGTTTTTCGTTTTGCCGCAAGTATAAAGTACCTATATACACACGCCGGGGCAGCAGCGGCCAGCAAGGCATGAGCAAGTGAAAACGCGCGTGCGGCGCTACGGGCGACACTTGCGGCGAGGCGGAGAGCGAGCTAGAAAGAGAGAGAGAGAGAGAGAGAGAGAGTGAGACAGACGCTTGCTCGCCGGCTGCCCGCCCGTGTTGTACCTATACGTACGCCCGTGTCCGTCCGCAGGCTAGGCCAGTCCAGTAGTCAGTCCCCCCGAGCGCGTGGCATATTCGCTTCGGCGCCGCGGCGGTGTAAAACTGTAAACAGACACGTACATACACATACACATTGCAGTTTCAGTCCCACGGAAGCAGTGGTACGGTACGCATCTCTCTCCGCCGGCGTACTCTTAGAGCGAGAGAGACATTGTAGCGTGTGCGTGCCTCTTGCAATTGTACATAATATATAGTTTATGTAGAGAGACACCGCGTCGCGTCCCGTTGTTTGTTGTGCTCATTGGCGTGGTCATCGCGTTTGCGGACGCATAGTCAGTATACATAAGCACGCGCGTGTGCCTGAAAACGACCGGCGTGGGAGTGTATATGCGTGCGCACCGAGTATACGGGGGTTCCGCGTTCCGCCATTTTCTGTATTAGTATGACGTATAGAGGCTCTGCTACTGCTGGGTGTAGCTGAGAGTGACAGAGACAGCAGATAGAGCAGCGGCACATATCGGTGTCGCAAGCCTCTCGAGTTTGTGTTGAGCAGCGGTGTATTATACACACACACCTACACACACACACGCACATGGCCCGCAGCCGCAACGAGTGCGAAACGGAGTCTTCGGAGCAGCAGCCGCAGCAGCAGCAGCAGCAGCAGCAGTTCATCGTCACGCTGCTGTCGTAGAGAGCCAGAGGGTGCGCGCGGCGCGTGTGTGCGACAGAGACGGAGAGAGAAAGTTGGCGGCGTGCGTGGACGACAACGACCGAAAGTGAGAGAGACAGCGACAGCAGAGAAGCAGCAGCAGCAGCAGCAGCGTGTTACAGGCAGTAGTAGGTAAAGAGAGGTTGGTTGCTCGGGGAGTGTGCTAAGAGAAGGAGAGATATATAGACGAGGACAGTCCCGATGCCGACGGCCTACCGACTAGGCGGCGGTTGAAAAAGAGAGAGAGAGACCCGCAGGGAGCTGAAAGCGCGACATACAGTGTGTCATCAGAGCGAGAGAGAGAGACGTATACGAGAAAAGCCTCGCCGGCCGCAGAGGGAACGCGCGCGCTGGTAGCGTGTGTGTACGTGCGTGCGTCCGTAAGTCGAAGAGAGAGACAGCAAGCTGCAGAGTGGAGAGAGAGCTTGCATTCTCTCTCTCTCACGCGCACACCCGGAAGGAAGAACGGAGTCGTCGCTCTGGGCCAGCGCTCGGCCGACCGACCGACGTCGAGGTAAGCGCGGCGCGCTAGCGGTGCGGCGGGTTGCTTGCGAGAGCGCTCCGCCTATAGCGAGCGAGCGAGAGAGAGACAGCGATAGAGAGCGGGTGGTGTAGTGCTCTCTCTGCGGCAGCAGCAGCAGCGCGCAAGAGCGATACCGCGCGCCGAAGAGGAGGAGGACGAGGAAAGGCCGCCCGTGCAGAAGAGAGCGCGCGCAGTAGGTAGCGCAGCGGTGGTAGTGTCGACGGGGAGCAGCAGCATCAAGAGCAGCAGAAGCGGCGGCAGCAGCAGTAGCAGCACCAGTAGTAGCAGCGGCAGCGGCAACATGAGCATGAGCGAGGAAAGCAACCCGCGTACGCTGTACGTGGGCAACCTCGACGTGACCGTGTCGGAGGATCTGCTCTGCACCCTCTTTTCTCAGATCGGCCAGATCAAGGGCTGTAAGATAATACGCGAGGCCGGCAATGATCCTTATGCCTTCGTCGAATTCACGAATCACCAGTGCGCAGCTACGGCCCTCGCCGCCATGAATAAGCGCGTCTTCCTCAACAAGGAGATGAAGGTTAACTGGGCCACGAGTCCCGGCAATCAGCCCAAGCTCGACACCAGCAACCATCATCACATATTCGTTGGCGACCTGTCGCCCGAGATCGAGACGCAGACGCTGCGCGAGGCTTTCACGCCCTTCGGCGAGATCAGCAATTGCCGTATCGTGCGTGATCCACAGACGCTCAAAAGCAAGGGTTATGCTTTCGTGTCGTTCGTGAAGAAGAGCGACGCCGAGGCGGCGATCGCTGCGATGAACGGCCAGTGGCTCGGCTCGCGCAGCATCAGGACCAACTGGTCGACGAGGAAGCCACCGCCACCGAGGTCCGAGAGGCCCAGACACGCCAACAACAGCAAGCCCAACTACGAGGAGGTACGTTCATGAAGCCGATGTGAGGTGATGAGGAGAATTGAAAGAGAGAGAAAAGAGCAGAGCCAGCGACACACTGCTACTCTACTAGCCCCTTCGATTACATTCCTCTTGTATGATGGGTTTGTTCGGGTTAAAAGTTCACAAAATTTTATTCTGTGTTTCGCCAGCCAGACTACAATTTCAAACCAAACTGTGGCCCACGAATACATGTAATCTTTACGTGGTACATGTATTCCAGGGCGTTGCTGTGTCTTTGAAATTGGATTCTATAGCAATTTTACCTTTACAAATCTATTGCAAAATCAGAGTAATGTGACGTTGATCTGATTTTGTGAAACAGGTGTTTTCTCAGTTATTTTTGAACATTTGGAAAAACTTATTTTCGAGTAAAAACACCTGTTTTGATATACACTTTGAGATTTAGATGCTTACTTTACAAAAAGAAAAGTCTCACATTACTAATTTTTTCATTTTCAAACATATGGATTTACTTAAATGAAAAATGTCTTTGTGTTATTAAATTCTCAAGAAGATAACCTATATAACTAAGTTTCGATTCAAAGTACAGATAAATCAATTGTTTCCTTTTATATACCAAAGTTAAAAATCCAAAAGAGCAATTAGAGAATAAATATTATTATCTTATTTTGGTTTTATTAATAGATATACTGAAATATATGAATTTTTAATATCATTATATATATGCATAAAGTTATTCAATACTAGCAGCTATAATGTCTAATATCACACTCAGAACATAGATATATATTTATTAATTGTTAATCTACATATTTTTACTAGTACTCACAAACTATTACGATAATTTTATTTATTTTGGTTGTATCTATTTATCTTGACATATATGTAGTTCCACTACATGTATTTTAAAATTATTAATAAATTATTAGCAAAACTATAATAAACGTTTAAAACATAGATATTAACAATTTATAACAAGGTGTATTAAAGATTAGCCCAGTTAATACTTTTTTTTCAATATGATTAGGAATTTTCTCAATATAGCAGAGTTTGAATGACTTTACAAATTTTATTTTCATTTTAGATTTGTCATTTTGTATTAACTATATTTAAAAAGAATAGTCACAAAATACTGTGATATAAACAGCAAAAATTTTTCTATTAAGTAAATTCTTTTAATTTGAAATTAAAATAGACTTATTTTCTTAATTAAACAACAAAGTAATAAATATTTTTATATGATTTTAGAATTAATTTAGCTTAAAATCTAAAAATTATTGTTATACTAACAATATATGCATGTATTTTTTATATATTTTTAATGTTCATTGTCATTGCAGGTGTACAACCAAAGCAGTCCAACCAATTGCACCGTCTATTGCGGAGGGTTTACAAATGGAATTACTGAAGAATTGATAACTAAGACATTCTCACCTTTTGGTACCATACAAGATATTAGAGTATTTAAGGATAAGGGTTATGCTTTCATTAAATTTACTACAAAGGAAGCTGCAACACATGCCATTGAAAGAACGCATAATACAGAGATAAATGGCAGTGTTGTCAAGTGCTTTTGGGGAAAAGAAAATGGAGATCCAAACAGTGTTGGACCTAACGCCAACCAGCAAGCTCAACAGGTAAATATTTTTAAAGATTTTTTTATTAATATTTTATATAAATAAATTTTAATAGTTCAAATTAAGATTAATTATATAATTAAACAAAGTACTAATTTAATAATTTTAAAATAATTCATTATAATGTTAATTATTTTTTGAACCATGGGATATTTTTATTTATTCAAAGAAGAGTATGTAATAGAATACATGTCAAAAGAAAATAAAAGGGAAGCATGCATCAATATAAATTCAAACAAAACTTTTATTAGCAACCATAAACTATTGTGAATTATGATATCTTTAGTATCTGTACCTTACTACATTCAATGCTACTTAATTAACTTCAAAAGTTTTTTTTATAAATTTTATTAAGCTGCAAATATATTAATTGTACTCATTTAAAGATTTTTTGAAAATTCTTTTGTGTAAAAATGAATGTAGATAAAGTTAAAATATCTGAGTATTTTTTTTTAAAAGTAGTAAAAATATTACTAAATATTAATTCCTAATGAAAAAATATATATATTTTTAATGTAAAATTCATTTATTAGCTTATTAGAGAGTTAGTGAATTTTTAATACAAATATAAAACATATTATGACTGCTGATGAAAAATTATTAAAATGTATGTATGTGTGGTAATAAAAATTTGTTACTATCTCCTACATAAAAAGCATCTTTGAAAAATTTTCTAATTCAGTAATTTCATAATTGCTATATCTATTTGAAGTTTCCATAGTATTATAAAAAAAAAACAAAAAACAAAAAAAAAACTTTTTCAATTTTTTAGGTTACAGCAGGAGCAGGGCAATATCCTTATGGATATGGACAGCAGATGGGCTATTGGGCCTATCCACAAGGATATCCACAAATGCAGGGTCAGTTCCTTCAACCTGCTCAGTACTATGGCCAGTATTATGGTCAACAGCAGGCTCAATACATGAATAGCATGAGAATGCCAACACCAGCTGCAGGCACATGGCAACCGGGACAAACAGGTACAGCGCCACCAACACCTGCTGCACCGTTGCCACCAGGTCAACAGCCAATGGTAACTTATACCATGCCACCGCAGTATCCCACGCAATGAAACGGGACGGTCGAAAATTTATAAAAAACAAAAAAACAAAAAAAAATCAACAGCAACTAAAAAAAAATATGACAGCTGAAAGTTCTGTACGCAACACTTGACATGGGATTCCCTCAAAAATAGATATATAATATATACCGACAATTCTCGATTGTATGACTAATTATGTTTAATTTTACAATCGTTGCACAGATACACATACATACAATCATACACAAACACGGATATAAATATGACTATATTTGTACATTGTTCAACAGTGCAAAAAACACTTGTTCAGACTCTAAAGAATAGTCGTATTCAATTAGAGTACTGTTTAAACACTTTTTCTAGATGTACATGAGAAAAGAGTTAATACTAATTGTTTTATTGTACTGAGAATATAGTGGCTAGGATTGTAGAAGGTAGATTGAAGATTTACATTGATTTCGGAAAAAATGAAAAAAAAAGTTCACAAAAAAACGGTATATATTAAAATCTATCTTTGAGGTCCCCGTAGAGCCCTGCATCCGTCGTGCGGTGTACATCAGTATGTACGCGTATGAGATGACCATTGCGATTGTTGTATTTTTTAATATTTTTCCCCTTTTCTTTGTTCCCTGAACCCCCCTCCTTCTTTCCTTATACCTCTTGTTGCCTTTCTGAAATGCCAATTTTTTCTTAGTTCAGTCGTGTTTATCGAATGGACATAATGTGACTTTTGAGTGTTTGAATATTCATAATCGAGAAAACGATTGTGACGAATATCGATTGCGTAGGCGTAAGATAGAGAAAACGATAGCTAAACACAGCGCCTGTGATGTAGCTAGAACTTTTTGAAAGCACGCTGTTAAAGACGTATGCAGGGCCCTCGTCAAGCGCAAAGATAAACACTACGTTTGCGCTTATGAACTTACCTTCGCTTTGCGAGCCCTTATCGCCAGTGGCTCGATCACGATATCAATTAACGGTTTTTTATAAAATACTGCAAATCACAAAAAAAAGGGAGAAAAAGGATACGCCATAGCGATGAATTATAGCTTGTTTTGTAATTCTAACACGATTTGCCTGAGTTTGCTCGATGTTGAAAGTCATCGTTTTCATTGGCACGACAATAAAGCTTAGTATTAGTTTAATGTGTTGCGTATGAAATGCAAAAAATGAAGTGTTTTGTATTCAACAAGTGCCCAAAATTTTATTTAGAAAAGAATTTATTTTCGATCGAAAGTCTTCCGCAAAATAAAAGTGTGCAAATTATTGTATAGCAATATTAACTATTTTGTAGATTGCTTTACAATTCTGACGCTATGTACTTAGTTTATTTTATTTCTAAATTTTTTCTAGTAGTTTTAACATTCGATCAAGAGATCAAAATGCGAAAGAGAAGTAAATTTTGAATAAAGCCACTGGCGATAAAAAAAATCAACTTTGTCGATTTATAGTGAGAAGTTGGTGACAAAGCAAGTGTAAAAAAATAGTAAGATTAAAAAAAAAATTCAAATTTGTATAATTTGATGAAATGTAATGCAGAGCAAGGTATGTCGAGTGAGAAAACAGTTGTGTGAGGTAATTGATTATAAGAAATGAACACTGAATAAAACACGAATCAGTAAAGTGATGGAAGTGGAGAATGTTATATAAAGATTAATTTAGGTATGGCAGGGCGCAAGACCCTCGACAATGCTTAGGATAATGTTATCTTATAATAAAAACAAATTGTCCTTTGAATGAAAAGAAGGAATAAATATTTAAAATACATTTTTGGTTTCATTGATTATGTACGTCGTTCAAGCCTTATCATTTTTTTCCCAAGAGTTTTTGTAACATAAAGATTTAATATATATGTCTCACGATATCCAGTAAGAATTTTTGCATATGTAGGGTAAAGATTTATTTAGTAACCATGGTGACAGCAGAAATGTCACTCAGAAGAAAAAAAATAAAGACTGGCTCGGTGCGTTTGTGCGGCGATGCATTGACAATGCTGATAACATGTAAATTTTGGGATTGGGACTACGGATGTGAAAAATTTAAACAGTACAATTCATTCCTTTAGGTGTGTTTATGTATATATACAACTTATTGTATCGAGCAATCGAATAATACAACTTGTTACAGTTTATACGCCTTAAGCAAATTCTCGAATAATTAGTCAATTGATAAAGAGGTTTCCAATTCCACCTTCATCGGCGAGCGTTAATTAATTGAAGTCTCGACAATTGTAATTATCGCTATGAACTAGATAAAATACTACATAATACACGTTCTTCCGGCCAACACATTCGAGAGCATTTCTACTCGGTTTCTAACAATTGCCACATATATAACGTTGAAAGACGGCTCATTCTTCAAATTGAAACGCGAACGAAGATAATAATTATTTTCACTTGTATCGCACCACATAATTTTACAAAATACAATTGAATTTTTCTTCAAATACTTAGTTTTTTTCTGTTACAAATTGGATACAAACAACAGGGATACGAGTATTCAATCGACTTTATCTTGAAGTATATTCGAAGGAAGTTCACAGATTGTTCAACTGCTTCGCATAGTTTGTCTTTTTATCTCGATTAATATTCGCTGGTAACATGATTCTTTTGCGCATTATTTTTTTTTAATAATTCTTATTATTGCTATGAATTATATTTATAAAAGTAGCAAAATAATTGGATCAAGGCAGAACTGTTGTGATTGGAAGGCTAGACAGCACACACGTGCGTCTCTGCGTCAAACACATCGCGTTTACAGTTTATTTTTTAAATCGGTAAGAATTTCTTTATTTTAATCAACGTGAGTGGCGCTTACTTGAGATGATAGTTTGTCAACATTTTCATTTTCGTACCCTGTACGTATAAAAATTTATATAGGCAATGTGACGTTACGCATATCTCGAAAGTACATCCATATTTTTTTATGCGCTCTTAGCGAAGTACGTATTACAAAATTTACAAAAGAAAAAAGCAGTCACGATGCAAATATACGCAGCATTAAATAAAGAAGAACATAGAGGAAAAACCTCTGATCGCTCGGTAAGAGATCATCAAAGAAAAAAAAAGAACATTTGTCAGCGAGTTTAACCGCATAAGTTTTATCCATCCATGTCTTTTGTACTTGATTTTTGTTTCGCTTTTCTCATCATTTCAATCTCAGTATCTCAACAATTCACAAAAGTTCATAGACAAAGCATTGAAAACCTTAAATATTCTCAACATCAAACAGACGATTCCCTGACGGCTTATAACCAAATGAAGTATCATCGAATTTCACATTTATCACCCTCTTATCACATGCGCAGAGTAGACATCACGATGCTTACAAACTACTTGGGTACAGTAAAAACTTTTGTAAATTGGGACACAAGGTAGTAGTTCTTTGTACGAACTACGCGAAAGTGCAAACAATTTTTTTTTATTTACCAAGATAAGGTGTACCCGTTTTTTATTTTCTTTTTAATTCGTAAAGTCAAAAGAATTTATGGCAACTGGAAATATGCACCGCAGTTTGGCAAAAAAACTTATATTCACAATCTAATAAAGACAAATCTCTAAACTGTACAAATAAATTAATAAATACCAACAATAATGTAACGTACGTGTTAAATAGCTCTCTAACTAATTATCATTTCGGAATGCAGGATTTAAAATATTCCAATGTATACTAATCAGATATGGACATTTTTCCTTACATTAAAATACGCATTTCGTTTATTTATGCTGTTTTTATTCTTACCATTAATGTTATTTATTTTTCTTTTTCTTTTTAATAATCTACATATATATTCGTAACTTTCAACTTATTACAAAACCATTTTCACATGTAATGAACTATAATGAAAATAAATAAAGTTCAAAGTAAAACGGTAATACTTATCGTTTTTTTTACTTTAATATTTTCTTAGAATTCAATACTGATTGATTAAAATATTATTATCAACTAAACGTTGAAAGTACTATTATTTTGAGTTCGGATATATTTGCCAACAAAAACGTAGCATAAAGGAGAAATTGTTAGTCTGTATATTTCAAGGTAAGGAAATTTGACCAGTTCAAACACTAGTGAACAATAAATATTCCAAGACTAGTTATTATCATAAGAATGTTAAAAAATACATCCGCTGGTCAGATGCATTCGCATTAAGTACACGCTTTCATCAATTGCGATGGAATTCTATGGCATTTAAAACTTTCACATTAGGATTCTCGAGCGTTCATCATCGCATTTGATTATCATAACAACGATTTATAATATATTGAATAAAAAATACCTTGCAAGTAATCGCGTCCTATGCCTTTTATATGCATAAATAATAAATCCATCGCGACGTATTTCATTCGTTTCGTTGTTTCGTAGAACCATGCATCGAATCTGATAAGCCAGTCTCTTTGTAATCGCGAGTAAACTTACAATTACGGGTTTTTTTTTTTATTTTCCTCTCGTGCGTTGCCTTGCGAAAAATCACATAAACTTCACTACACGTCCTACATGAAAAGCTTTCCCAACAATCTAGTAAACATTTGCTGCTGCTGATGTCCCAAGTGCTTATTACCATTTTTCTTTACGATTTACTTATTATCTCAAATGGACGTGCAAGGTTGCTTTTGTAAATCTCGAGTTGTGTTTTTATTCATTTAGTTCATTTAGAGTGCTTTTAAAGTCTCCAAGATCAAAAATTGTGTTCATTTTTTTTTTTACAATTAAGTTATCTCTTATCGTATTCTAAATGCGTTACTGCTTGCGCGTGTTTTTTTTTTAAATCTGTCTTTCAGCTCGAAAAATATTTAAGCATGGGGTAGTTACTTTTTGTGATTTTAAAATATCTTACCTACCCCAACCAGCAGCAGTACGATTGAGACAATCGGTTTAACTCTGTTTTTCTTTTTGTTTTAAAAATTGTGCACGCTACGCGGAAACTAACCCGTTTTTCTCACTTACATTTTTTGATCAGAGGCTCACGTCGCCGTATTCGAGACTCCACTTTTCATAGGCAGCCAGACTACCTGGCGAAACTGATTTACGAATTCTCTTCAAGGAGTCCAGAAAATCTTGAAGAGTTATGTTGCGTACTGAATTCAACGACAAATCTTTTACTTGCTCCATGTTTAATTCTGAAACAAAGTGATATTCATACATTATTTCATTCATATTCGCTACTATTGCTACTTTTAAGTTATGGTTGCGATATTATTTATTAATGTTATTCAATCACTGCTTCCACTGATTATTTGTAAGGTTAGTCTCATATAAAGGGCATTCATGTCCATTTAGATTATTAAATAAATAAATATATTTTCGCGAAGAAAGTAAAAATTCACCTCTAATAGGACCAAGAGCGGCATCTTTAGCCAAACCCGTCAAATCGCTGCCGGAGTAACCCTCCGTCAACAGTGACATCTGATGTAGCTCCTCCTCGTTAAGAGGGTCATTGTGTTTGGCCAGCAATCGTTTCAACAAAATAACTCGCGTCTGTATATCCGGCAACGCGACGTAGACTCTCTTGGAGAATCTCCTCAGGGCCGCTTCGTCGAGCTCCTGCGGCCGATTTGTCGCGGCCATAACTAGTATCCTCTCCTCTGGATTACACGGAAGACCATCAAATTCAACTAAAAATTCGGTTTTCAAACGCCTGTAACAGAGGAAAAGGCAAATACATTTTGCAAACACATCCACTTTTGGGATATCGATTATCAAACTCTTTGCAATACCTGGAAGCCTCATGCTCATTATCCTTCCGCTCGCTGAGCAGCGAGTCGACCTCGTCGATGAAGATGACGCTGGGCTGAAGCTCGCGCGCTATCGCGAACAGCGCCCTCACGAGTTTCTCGCCCTCGCCGACGTACTTGGAGGTCAGACTGGCCGCCGATATCGAGAAGAATGTCGCGTTGCATTGGGTAGCAACGGCTCGTGCCAATAAAGTTTTGCCGTTACCCGGGGGTCCGAATAACAATAGGCCCCGCGCCGGGGTACGCAAACCGGTGAACAACTCTGGTCGGAGCGACGGTAATATCACCATCTCCTGCAAGGCCTGCTTTGCAGTCTGCAGGAAAACAAAAAAGTGGATGAAATGAAGAATTTGTATATAGTCATAAGAAAATGAGTCTCCTAATTGGAATGCATCTCTGAGAACGCGGTACATACTTATGTATAATTTTGGAACGTGTAAAAGCTTTATTTTAAGTAGTAAAGGTCAAGTGCCATATAAGACGCAAATGTTTACAAACGCTACTAAAAGATTAAAAAAAAGTTCCCAAAAATTTGAAAAATTTATAAATTACAAGACGTGACATTTTTCACGTCACTCCGCTAAAATGTTAAAAGCTAAAAGCTCCCGAAACCTAATTTACAAAGTAAAAATTCTTAAAAAAAAAAGAATATTCATCAGAGAAACGAAGTACCTCGTTACCGGCGTTACGTAACACACTGACACACACACATATACCCGCGCCCGTTTTGACATTCGCGAAATCTAGACCGCGTTAACGAGCTTTCCTTTTCCGCCTAAAACCTTCCGACTTGCAATCTAAATCGCGCCAATTACTAACTCTCCGCCTAGAAACTAACACAGTACTCACCTCTTGCCCAGCGATGTCATCCCAGAGCACGGGGGCGCCGCCCTCGAGTATCTCGTCGAGGATGACCTGGGCCAGCTTAGGCTCGACGCCCTTCATCTGCGTCAGTTTGCGCACCGGCGTGCCCCGATTGCTGTTCGAGCCGCTGCCTCCGCCGCCCGCGTTGTTGGGCGTGGTTGGCCGTCGGCGTAGAGGCGACTCGCTGCCCGGCACCGAGAGCTGCCTCTTCACCGAGGGCGGCGTCAGCGAGGGTTTGATGAGGGAAGGCCGATGACAGGGCAGGACGGCCGGTGAACGACCCATGCTGCGCGGCAGGGTCTGGCTCTTGTTTATCACCGCACCGGAGACCCGCTTGTTCGACACCGGGAACTTTCTACCTGATGCTGCGGAAGAAGGGCGGACAAGTGGGGGGTTATGAACAAAATTTAAAAAAGGGGTATACGAATGACCGGGAAATTGTTTGGTGGTATGTGTGTGTATAGGCAAGGGTGTTGTACATCACGGGGTGAAAAGAAGTTGCATAGTTTTATAGTTATTGAGAAGAAGTGTATTTCGATTTGATTATTTAAAACGAGGATATTTTCGCATCGGGGCCGGAGCGCTGGGTGTAAATTAAATATGCAATCGATTCATTCCGCTGTATTGGCGACCGAAGTTATATGTCGGCGGTTCGAGCACAATGGAGCTCTCTCGGAGCAGCCGTCAATTTTTGATACGAAAATCCATATGAATAGGCCGCACACCGACTGGCTGGCGATACTGGCCGCGCGGTCTTTGTTTCGAAAAGTTTATGTTTCCATTCAATTTCACACCTACTTATCGGTTAACAAACTTCAATCAAAACTTTATACTCTAAATCTACATTTTTATATATAGAAGAAAAAAAAATTAATTTTCGCGAAAGAATCTTTTCACGCGTCACGCGAATCTAATACCTACGTCATTAAAAGTGGGGAAAAAAGTATTTCATCAAATCTCGTTCGTCTCGCGTCCCCGTTTTTCCGCCCCGTGCCATTCTAAGCGTGAAAAATCGCGCTCGGCGCTGCTTATACATGTACACGTGGGTTACGTTGATTGACGGTTAATGTCAAAGGTGACTTCGTACTTCGATGCGCATACGCTATAGCGGCACGCGCTTGCATATATATAGTGATACGCATCGTAGGCGGTTACACGCGTGTAAGAACGTCTCGCACACACACAGGTAGAAGGGAGCGCTCGCGAGAGAGCTATTATTCGTTTTCATTTGCCTCACGTTCGCATATAATAAAAAAAGCTATTTAAAATATCAAGGGGAGGGGTCGGGTAGATGAAATGTCAAGGGAGCGTTGCGATTGCGGTACACGTGTATATATATGTAGGCACGTACTGGGGATATTAAACGGTGAGATGTATTATGGAAGCACGATTTATTACGTGGATTAAAAAGAGTCGTGAATCGATTTTTAATCTTTGAAAATCATGCGGTATCATGGATTTGTAATCAGATATTTTTACTGGATTGATGATAAAGTTTTAGAATGATTGATGAAATCCAAAGATGTTCAAAGCGATTGAATGAGTCTAAATTTTACCAGCTATTTTTACGTGTTCGATGAAATATTTTTAAATATAAGTATACTGTAGGACAAGTGGTAATACCTACGTCATTGTCAATATACGTTGCTATTAAAAACTACGATAAAAATATACATTCCGGTGCAGAATATTAACATTGAAATACTATACTATTAATACATTGAAAATGAAAAAGAAAAAAATGAACATCAAAACATATTCATAATGCAAATAATAAAGAGTGCCACTGATATACGTGAAACAAAACGATGTATAAAACCACACAACAGTTAACCCATTAACGACCAAAGACGTCATTTTTTGAACATGTTTTTGATCGCAAAATTCATTTGTAAAACGAAACAATAAATTGATCCAAGGTACCG
>JAPYZP010002887.1:0-15559 GCA_030522985.1 Torymus sinensis
AAAAAAGTATAATAGGCTTAATTTGGGACTTATTAGATGTAAAAATGTCGATTGCCAGGTGAGTTATGCGTAGATTTAAAAGTATAATGATCGAGATCACGGAGAACAAGGACCCGCGGGGACCATTTTATTCCGATCAGAAAATACGATCTTGACACGCGCGGGGAGCCGCGACGACACTACATGCCTCGTTATTTTATTTGACCTTTCAGCCGCGCACGAAATATTATTTCAAAAGTGATTTATTGTCCCGAGGAAGAAACCAAAAAAGAGAAGAGTTTTCCAACCTGTTTCCACATTATCAATCAAGCGAGCCAGAATTCCTTCACCTCACAAACATACCGGCCGTTATCACATAATCATATCTAGACGATATATATATATATATATAAATTTCAATCGACGATCGCCCACGATTGACCAAAATATTAATCAACACCTTCGCCGTTATTATCGAGGCGCTAGAAACTCATTCTTTCGTGACTATTCAGCTGGCTACCGGGCGTGCGCTCATGAATTACACAGAGTAATTTTTCCATGAAATCCATTCGACATCCACGGCGCGAGCCGAACGGCTTTTTTCCAATTACCCTTCGCGTGCGATTCCAGCTTTCTCATCCTCTCTCTCTCTCTCTCTCTCTTTCTCTCCCAAAAGGAGGCGAAAACAAAGCGGACGAGCGTTGGTAAAAAAAGTGGATAGCTCGAGAGAGCTGTCCCTCTCTCTCTGGGATAGCGATGTGCGGCCGGGCGATCAGTGACCGGAGCGAAGGCGTCGCATATATAGTATAGCCGTCGTCACGCGGGCCGCGTTCCGTGAAGGAGCCTCCACATCTGTGCCGGCCGTTTCAGCTGATCGTAAAACAGCAGCGCCGCCACCGCCCGTACAGCCTTCACTCCCGGAGTCAATAAACTTTTAATTCAATCCCCATTTCGCGCTCTTTTACTCTTCATACGTCGGCTCGCGCACCGTGCCACGTGTGTAAATTGAGTCGCGCGCGCGCGGCGAGAGTAAATTTGCCGGTGAGTAAGAGGAAAGAGAGAGAGAGAGATGGAGATGGAGAGAGATGTGGAAGGAGTGCGGTCGTCGAGAGTTGATTTTAATTTCCGAGAGAACCTTCGCTTCCCTCTCGCGCCTCGTTTCAAGTCTTTTTCATTCACTTTTTAATCGGCTATTAACGAGATTAGCGGCTGAGGTATGGCTTCATTTAAATTTACTCGTGGAACGAGCGAGAGAGAGAGAGACTTTCAACCCGAGAGCGAGAGTGAGCAAGCGACTTCGGTACGATCTATCGTCGCGCTATCGTAGCCCCATCGCTCGGTGTTGTTATTTAAGTGACAAGTATATTACTGGAAATTTATTTACGCTCCTTAAAACGTATAAAAACCACCGTATAGAAATTTCGCACACACGACTGTCGTTTCGTGTGGGACACACGTCGACTGCTGCGCGCCATAAATATTTGTATAATTAAGTAATGCCTGACATTGTAATAGTCGCGCGATTTATACTTTGCTTTATGTGTATATACCCATAAATCATGGACTCTCTGCCGAACGCGTATATTATACGTGTATATGTATATATACGCGCGTATATACACCCGACGCATTATTCAATTAGCCAGACGCGCTAGACAAATACGAAGAAAGGAAAGTGTGTATAGAGAGGTCGGTCCGCGCGCGATAAATCCTCAGATCGAATGGAACGACGACGCAAGGAGTAATAGGCAAGACACCGTACGTGCGCGGAGGAATGTATCCCTTATAGTCAGCGTGTGCGGGTATATATAATACGCCCGGGCGGTTCTGTGTGATGCAGGCGCGCGCACGGGCGTCAGGTGCAGAGCTTTTAAGGTGTCCGCGCGGCACTCGTTCTCCTCGATTTCAGCCCCGGATAAACGAGTTGTAAAAAAAAGTGTCGGATTTCGGCGCGCGCGCGCGTATCTCTTCATTTAAATAAAAATGACGATAATTCAAGCCACCTCATTCGGCACCGGGCGCAAAATTATTAGCGACATAAATTAGCGGCCGCGAGTAATTATTCAAGTGATAACATTTATTATATGCGAGTAGCGAAAGAGAGGAAGCGCGGGTGAGCAAAATTAAATATCGCGAATGAGAGAGAGAGAGAGAGAGAGAGAGAGAGGAGGCGCCGAGACCGGAGGCTCGAGTCCCGGCCCTACGGGAAGCCGCTTAACGTGTCCCTGCCACGGAATAGTCGCGTTAATTCGGCCCGATCGCTTAGCGCGCTGATTCACGCGCGAGCCGAGAAAAATGAGTCTGGGAGATCGGCCTCGCCACACGCGTGAATTAAGATGGATATCCGATGTCGTGGGTTATTTGCCGTTACCCACACACATATACGTGCGTATATGAGATTCTTGTACGTTGTTTTTCCTTTTGGGTCTATGAGCGCTAGCGCGTACTCGATATTTCACGTTTATTGATGTGTGTGTTTTTTTACGAAATTTTAATGTTAAGCAGTCGGCGTGATTATTGTCATAAATATCGAGCGTCCACGTACAGTTTGAAGCATCGCACGCGAGCCGTAGAAGTAGACGGATTGCGCCTCTCGTGCGGCACGTTCGGTACGTAGTAAGAATGTAAAGTCGAGCTGACAGCGCTGATCACCCGAAATAATCGACGAATTAACATAATTTAATTTCAATTAATGCAATTATTGGCCCCTCACTGCAACTCGTTAGTCAACGTCAATTATGCTAAGTACACGATACATAGTATCTTGTATCTTCGATAAATAATTAATTGATCCTCGCCTTGACGACGCATTCTCGTGTGAGTCACCTTGTTACTTTGCTTATCATGAAGCACCGATCGTTAGTCAAATTTTACGTAGATATCTGAATTTGAATTCATCGTTAAAACAACACCTACTATTTCGTCTGAGTCATTGCTTCTCTGGGTTATATCCGTGTAAGAATGGAATGCTAAGCAGATAATGTTATAGAGGATACGAGTAATTTGAGAATGACGAGTACATCCGATTATTTTTTTTCCCCAATACCGCTACAGCGTACAAAGAATACAAGATAAAATAATTTATGTCATGTTCGATTTGATTTTGAATATGAAAAATCTTCCTCCTCGATGTATCGAATTACATTTTAGCACGTCACCAAATCTTTTTATAGTCATAGATATTTCTGATGGCATATGGTGCGCATATCAAATTAATATAATTCAAACTTCTTTTACGCTGCTGAAACTAACATATAATCCATTCGTAATGATGGATGCGCATAATGTAGAATTCGATATATTGGATTAAAACCTGCGCTTTAAAATAAAGCTCACGACTTTAACGACGCAATCGTTCGCCAAGTCGACATGAATAACAAGTGGACGACAGGCGCAAATTAAATTCCGATCATTCAAGATTTTATTGTTCATAAATACATATTTGGCCTCTTCTCGCGACCGAGTGTGTTTCTTCTCCTCTCAATGCCTCTCTCCCTCTCTCGCTCCTCGGAGAAAAATGATCTCGGGCATCGCCCATAAGCGACAAGTTTATAAAGGACGAAAGTGTGACGGCGTCCGGCGTTATTGAGAGCGATTCGTCGCGCGAGCGCGCGATTCTTTTTCCCCCCTCTGTCCATTCGAAGCGCGACGAGGACGACGACGACGTGCGCGCCAGTCGGCCGGCCCGGTGTTTTTGCCGGACCCGCGCCGCGCGCAACTTTCCTAGTGGCTCATCCGCTCTGCTCTCCGAGATTTCAGTTGCGCGCGCGACGAACCACGTCAGTCTCGGTGATAAAAAGAACGAGCGCGAGCAGCAGCACGAAAGCCGGGCCGCAAAAAAGGAGGAAGACCAGGAGGAGGGAAAGAAGTAACGCGAATGAGAGAAAGAGAGAGGGGCGAGGAGTAAAAAACGCAGAAACAAATAAAGAAAGAAAAAGTGTGAAGAGAGAGAGAGTACAGGCTAGTAGTCCGGCGGAGAGAAAAGGACAGACAGACAGATGAAAATGAAGCGCCTTCAGAATAAGACGATAAGCGGCGTGTTTATTGCCTCAATAAAATCCCACCGCGCGCGCAAAGGACTGACGCGTAGGTGAAGTGTTTGCAGTGTGACGGCATAAAAGTCCGCGCCGAAAACTTATGGAGTTGACCTTACTGCTCCTCCACCTCTTCCTCCTTCCCCTCCCTCCTTTTGTCTGCGCTCCGTCCGCCGTGTCGCCCTCTTCGCCCCCCTCCCCCTCCATAGGTATATATACACAAGCAGCGCGAGAGACGCGCGCCCCCCTGTCCCTCCGCAGTCGTATTCGCGGTTTATGGAAGCCACTAAACCGCCTCGGAAGAGAATGAGACCGCGCGCGCGAGTTACGAGACGCCGGGGAAAATATTCAATTTCCGAAGTTCTCCAGCGCACTCGCGATGACCCTTGAAATCGGCAATTTCACCGAGGACGTCGTAGCGTACGAGATGCCGCTATAGCGCGTGCAAGAGTGGCCTGTGCCTGCCCCTACGGCAACGAGGTTCGGGTGAAATTAATTGAGTCTGGAGAAAAAAAACGGAAGGATAAGGTATAGCGCGATAGGAGCATTCGCAAAAGTGTCGCGTATAACGCGAGGTTTACGTTAGCCTTGACGTGGTCGTTACAGAATGGACAATTTCGAATCGTAGTCGCAAGTTTGCGTGGCAAATGTGTACCTGTCAATTGCATTGTGCTTTTGTTTAGCAGTATATATTATTATTCGCTGGTATTTTTGCGTCGTTCGATGCATGAGATTTACATAATTTCTTCGATACACAGCAGCGAAGAATGCGAATTGAAAAGCGCGAAATGACATAGTATCCGTGCGAATGGCACGAGCAAAATTTTATGCGAAATTTATGGTAAAAAGCTGTATCTCGAATTAATACTAAGTTTGTATAGTGCATTGAGGTTTCTACGTTTACGCCTGTAAATTTATTGTCTCATTATTAAAACATCACGGGACTGCCTACTTCCATAATATACGAGTATATGGTTACATTCGAACTATCTAACTACATAATATAGCGAGATAAACTCATATATTACGGTGATATTATTAACTACTTGTGCTCGACTGAAATAACTCCAAACCCGAAGCAAAATTAATAGAAATCGTTTTATATGTTGATTTTCAGAACTCTGGTGTCTGGTTATAAGTTAAGAATTTTTGACGCTAATGGCAACCAGTCTTCAATATTGTATTTGATTTACTGAAGCAAAAATAATTTTAGACTTGCAGAAACAACTTAATTATCAACGTTCCACGAATAAACTTAGCAGCCGATCTCAGTTTCCGAATAGAATATCTGCTTTTATCAGTCACCGTATTTTATAATGTAAATGCATTTTCCCGGTCTATAACAATGTAATCAATTCTTATTTGCTCCAAACTAAAATTATTCTATCGAGCTTTTTAATATTAATGAAAACTCGTACGCTTTCAACGCTGAAGAACGATTCTGCTCCAATGAAGAAAATATTACTGTCAGTGTAAATCGGCGTAATTCGCGAAACATGATAAGAACTATTTGAGCCTGAAAGAAATATGGGAAGAGTAAAAGGACATAGAAAGAGAAGAAAGAGAGAAAGAAGAGGAACGGAGGAAGGTGACGAGGACAGGAGATATTCGCGAGGACGGAGGCTGCGGCGCGCCGAGTCGGACGAGCCACTGTGAGGGCCAAAGATTGTATCCGTGTCTTGTTTTTATAGGCTCACCGCGGAACGGTCGGGCCCCGCGGTGTGCTCCCTCTCCCTCTCTCTCTCTTACTCCCTCATTCTCCCTCTATCTCCCTCTCTCGTTCTTGCGGGTAAAATATAATGCGATGCGCGCGGGGAAGAGAAAGGGACAACAGACCGCGACGGTAGGAGGAAGGAGGGAGAGGCGCGCGAACGCGAGCGCGGTGGGAGAGCCGGAGAGTTAAGTACATCAGACCAGCGAGGGAGCCCGCGTGCGAGCGCTCGCGAGAGAAGGAGCGAGAGAGAAGAGCGCGAGAAAGAGAGGGAGCGAGAGAGCAGGACTAGTCGGGGCCCGCTCCTTGGGTTCCCGGGGCCCGATCGAGCGTTCGCCAGTCGCTCGGAGAGCCGTGAAAGCGCAAGATCGCCACCGCGGCGTTGCTCAGACGGTGAACGCGTGAAACCAGGCGCGCGCGCTCGCGGCGCCTCGAATGAACTCGTTCGCGGGGTGCTTTCGATACCTGATTTCGTGGGAGCAACAAGAGCAGCGGCCGGTCGAGCACGAGTACAAAATATACACGAAGAAGATACAGAGGAGGCGGTGGAGAACCGAGGAGAAGAGAGGAGAGGGTGGCCTCGTGACGGACTGACAAATGCCCGGCGCGCGCCGAGCCATCGATCGTCCGCGCACCACAAGAAAATGAGATCGCTCGTCGACTCGCCGTGCTGCGGCGGTTGACGCGGCAGACGGGCGACCGGAGCGGACACCGATCGGCCGACGGAGAGTTATGCGCGATGCGAGGATAAGCCGGCCCATGAGCATGCCGATCTCGACGGACCGAGTGAAAATTGCCCCCCGAGCCGATCTCTAGGACTCCGCGGTGTACATGTAAAGTAGCTCGAGAGAACGTTGCGCACGATGCAGGGCAACCCTGCCTTCCTCACGATACTCTTGGGCACGATGCTGTGCGTGCTCGGGACCTCGCTGAGCCGGGCGGTGCGCTATAAAGCGCCCGACGAGTGCGAGTGGGTGACCGATGGCGACTCCGAGGACGACGTCTACCTCGTTTGCCGGCTGCGCACCATCAACAGCGAGCTGGAGAACACCAACTTCAGCGTCATACAGCCCCATCACACGGTGCGCCTCAGGCTCGAGTGTAACGACGCTCTCTTCTATCAGAGCTCACTCAGCGCCGGCAGCTTCAGGCCGCTCGGCGAGCTGCGGGAGCTCGTCATCGAGTACTGCAAGATTGGCAATTTGTCGGATGACGCCTTCAGGGGCCTCAGGGAGCTGAGAAATCTCACGGTGCGCACCTACAACACCGAGTGGTCGTCCATGGCGCTGGAGGTGTCGCCGCGAGCCTTCACCGAGGAGCTCGCCCAGCTTGAGCGGCTCGATCTCAGCAACAACAACATGTGGAGCCTGCCGGAAGGAACGCTCTGCCCATTATTCAATTTAGAGCTGCTCAACCTCACGCGAAATAGATTGCGCGAAGTGTCCAGCTTCAGGTTCAATCTCGGCAGCAGATGCTCCGCGAATCTCAGGATATTGGATTTAAGTAACAATAGCATCGAGTCGTTGCCATCTGCGGCTTTCTCGGGACTATCGCGACTGCATTCGTTAGACTTAAGGAGTAATAACATTGCCTTTATAGCCGACCGGGCATTCGAGGGTCTCATTGCGCTGACATCCATCAAATTCACGAATAATCGCCTCGCCAGTTTACCGCCCGAGCTCTTCCTCGACTCGCGGGACATTAAGGAGATTCATCTGCGAAATAATACCCTTGCAGTGTTGCCGCCTGGGCTTTTTAGTGATTTGAAGCAGCTTTTAGTACTCGATATGTCGTCGAACGAACTCACAGCCGAATGGATTAATTCTGATACGTTTGCCGGATTGGTCCGATTAGTCGTTTTGGACTTGTCCGATAACCAAATAATTCGGCTAGAGTCCTCGGTATTTCGCGATCTTTACAGTCTGCAAATCTTAAGACTTCAGGAAAACTTAATCGAGACTTTGCAGGAGAATACGTTTTCCGCTTTATCTAATCTGCACACGCTGGTGATAAGTGATAACAGGCTATCGATGATAGACGCCACGACTTTCAGTGGTCTCTATGTACTGAGTCTACTGTCGCTCGATAATAACAGGCTTACTGACCTTCATCCAACATCGCTGAGGAATGCCTCTTCGCTGCAAGATCTTCATTTAAATGGCAACCGTTTGATGGCGATACCAGAAGCGCTAAAAGCCACACCACTGCTTCGCGCCCTCGACCTCGGCGAAAACCTCATCTCTGGCATACCCAAAGGCACGTTCGATCACATGATCCACCTCAGCGGATTGAGGCTCATCGATAACCACATCGGCAATCTCACTAAGGGGATTTTCGATAAGATCAGGGATCTCAACATCTTGAACCTATCGGGCAATCAAATCCAGTACATTGAGCCCGGCACCTTCGACGAAAATGTGAAGCTCCAGGCCATACGGCTCGACGGCAATCAGCTGACTGACATTAGCAGCCTCTTTTCCAAGTTGCCGAATCTGGTTTGGCTCAATGTCAGCGATAACAAGCTTAAGATTTTCGATTACGCCATGATACCGACGGAGCTGCAATGGCTCGACATTCACGCCAATGAAATAAGCGAGCTTGGTAATTATTACGAAATCGAGTCGCAGCTGCAGCTTAATACGTTCGATGCCAGTGTAAATAAACTCACAGAAATCACCGGAAGTTCCATACCTACGAGTGTTGAAATGTTATATTTGAATGACAATCTAATATCGCGGGTGCAAAGTTATGCTTTCTTTAAGAAGCCGAATTTAACTCGCGTGGACTTGAAGGGCAATAGAATACGTAGAATTGAACCATACGCATTGCGGATATCCGCAGTGCCGGCGGAAAAGCCACTTCCGGAATTTTATATTGGCGATAACGATTATCTGTGCGACTGTACGATGGAGTGGCTGCAGCGCGTCAATCGCCAAGGCCAAAGTCGTATACAACCGCGTGTCATGGACCTCGACAGCATCTACTGTGAATTGCTTTACGACAGAGAACGGCTTTACGTACCACTCGTCGAGGCCTCGCACTCGCAGTTTCTCTGTAAATACGATACCCACTGTTTCGCACTTTGCCATTGTTGCGACTTCGACGCCTGCGATTGCGAAATGACCTGTCCGACGAACTGCACGTGCTACAACGATCAAACGTGGACGGCCAACGTCGTCGACTGCTCAATGGGCGGACACGTGGGCAAACTGCCGGAACAGATACCGATGGACGCAACGCGCCTTTACCTGGACGGCAACGATTTGCGCGTTGTAGCTAGTCACGCTTTCATCGGCCGCAAGAAGCTCAAAATGCTCTTCCTCAACGCGTCCAATATCGAGATCGTTCAGAACCGATCGTTTAACGGTCTGAAAAATCTCGAAGACCTACATCTCCAGGACAACGGTTTGCGGGAGCTGAAAGGCCATGAGTTCATCGGCCTCGAAGCCCTACGCACGCTGCGGCTGGAGCACAATCGGCTCTCGGTGATCGCCAACGAAACTTTCATGACGCTTCGCTCGCTAATGACGCTGCGCCTCGAGAACAATCGCTTAACGACCCTCGCGGTTTGGTCGCTGCCCGCGAGCATCGAGGTCAGCCTCGCCGGCAATCCTTGGTCCTGCGACTGCGACTACATACGCGAGTATCGCGAGTGGGCCACGAGCTCGGGCGCTCGCGTAATCGACGCCGCGGAGCTGCGGTGCACGTACAACGGCTCAGACGCGGATGCCGCTGGCTTTCGCGACGCTAACGAGCTGGGCGAAAGTGACGTCGGTTATGGATTCAACCTCATGACCGGGAAGGGCTACGATGTTAATGGCTCGATTTGCACGGAACTGGAGAGCATGGAGAACGGCGTGGCCGGCAATCTCACGAAAACCATTATCGAGAGGCAGGCACTGGAAGATTATCTGCCGCTCCTCGTTAGCACGCTCGTGGCCTTTCTCCTGCTCGTGCTTATCTGCATGCTCGGCTTCTTCTTTCGCCACGAGATGCGCGTGTGGTTTCACTCGCGATTCGGTGTGCGGATATTTTATCGGCACGCGGACGCCGATAGGGATGATCGCGATAAGCTCTTCGACGCCTTCGTAAGCTACAGTTCCAAGGACGAAGCGTTCGTCGCCGAGGAGCTGGCCCCGGTGCTCGAGATGGGCAATCCCTCGTACAAGCTCTGCCTGCACTATCGGGACTTCCCGGTGGGCAGTTTCATCGCCGATACCATCGTCCAGGCCGTCGAGTCATCGCGGCGCACGATTATGGTGCTCTCGGAGAACTTCATCAAGTCCGAGTGGTGTCGCTTTGACTTCAAGTCGGCGCATCACCAGGTGCTGCGGGACAGGCGCCGCCGGCTTATACTCGTGCTCGTGGGCGACGTGCCGCAGCGCGACCTGGACCCCGACATCAGGCTGTATCTCAAGACCAACACGTATCTACAGTGGGGCGACAAGCTCTTCTGGGAGAAGCTGCGATTCGCTCTGCCCGACGTGCCGAACAACCAGCTGACGACCCAGCGAAGGCAGCCGCCACCGGTGCGACGACAGCACAACAATCAGACGAGCTCGACGACGGGCGAGAGATCCAGGACGCTCGCCGTGCACATCTAGTTCGTGTTATTTTTTAATTGTATTTTTTTTTGTTAGCCCTCTTTACGTTCTTCATCATTCTGCATCAGCATCGTCATCGCAGAGAGAACGAGAGAGTTTATATGGAGACTGAATGCCAGAAACTTTTTGCGTGTGTACAAGTGCAATAAGAGCCGTGAGTGTTTGTGTGTAAATAAAGGAAGAGATGTAAGGCAATCGGCAAAAGTGAAATGTAATATTCTTGTGTGAGAATACGGTGTGAGTTTCGTATAAAGAAGTTGAGGGGAAGTCGAAACAAAGGAAAGCGAGAGCCAAAAGAGCGAGTGTAAAGGCGAAAGAGGTATATAAAAATATATAAACGCATATATATGTATAAAGCGAAATGTGCGCTGCACACTAAAGTCTGTAAATAAACGATTGATAGTCCATTCGATATATTATATATTTTAATTTAACAAGAATGCCTGCCTGTAGTTACTCGTAAACAATCTTTTTTTTCTGAGAATTTAACTCTTCTCTCTCTTTTTTCTGATATTATTCTCCTATTGCAAGGTCGGTCATCCTTATTAGATATCACGTGCGAGAGCCGTAAAGGCAACAACACTAAAGAAAAATTCAGCTTGCGCACGCGTGGTGCCATTAGTCTGTGTAAAATCGTCGCAGTGGCAAACGGATGTAGTGTTCCACGGTAAATGATTGTTATAATTCCGTCGCGGAGTGGCGGGACTTTTCGTAACGCGAGCGCGAGAGAAAGAGAGAGAAGAGAAAAAACTCCGGGAGCGCAGCACGGTCGGCGAACGCGAGCGCGCGATGAAAAGAATCAAGAGTCATTCGGTTCCGGAGATGAATAAGGGCGAGCGCGCGGAACCGCGTCGCGCCTTTTTCACGGGAAGGAGCGCCGCTCGCGTGCGCCTACCGCCACCGTCGCCTTTCGATCGAGATTCCTTTGAGTCGGCCCTTTTTACGCTCTCTCTCTCTCTCTCTCTCTCTCTCTTTCTCTCCCTCTCTCACTCTCTTTCTCCCGGCTTTCTTGTTCGCCTTTCAATGGCTTTAATCAAATGTTTGTTTTAATTAAACTCCCGGTCGCGACGGTGTTGTATTCGCGTACACACTGGAAATTCAACAACGGAGATGGCAGATTTGCGAAAGTGAATTTTTGTCGAGAGGCGGCGTTTGCTACCGCGCGTGCGCGCTCGCACGTTCCTTATAGCTGTATAATTTATATGTTGCACAAGTGAAAACTATACGTAATCTCGATCGAAACTCTGCTCGCGCGCGCGCGCCTGTCGATCTATCCCGATATATTATATATTCGAGGAAAAATGTGCGAAATTTCACGTTCCACAGGCGCTGTATGTGTATGTACATGTGGTATTGTGTATGTGTGTGTATGCACAAGTGTGTGAATGAGTGAGAGAGGGAGAGCTTCGAGCGAACCCATGCTTCGCTCACGGTGATATAACTTTCTAATGAATTTTGTATTAGGACGGCGTGATTTTAGATGCATTAAGCAAGACTTGAAGAATTTTCGAAGACTCTTAAAGAATGCGAGACAAGTGACTCTAGTGTGTTAAGCGAATCGCGGTTACTTACTTTAGTATTTATTTACGCTGCAAATGTTACGGCGGGTGAAAAGGAACGCTTTTTTAATAAAATTTTTCTCCCTTTTCTACCGCACTTCTCTGTGTCTTGTAAAGGCGTTTTTCGGAGGCGAGGCCTCAAGAGCGCATGTTAAGCTTTCTCGTTTGTAAATTTTGTAAAATACGAGCGAAACCTAGATTGTAAAAAAAAAGGATAAACATAAAAGAAATTGCACAAAGTCTGTCCCTATTTCTCTTGTAAGACCCGAGGTCGCTGACGTCGCCGCTCTCGTTCCCCTTGCCCCTCTCTCCATTCTCGCTCTCTCCTTTTTTTACATACGTCCGGCGATAGCGCGCCCGCTTGCGGGGGATGAAACGCCGCCGCAAGCGAATTCTGGAGCTGAAATTCGAAAACAGTAAAGGAGAAAAAGTGGGAGGAGCGCGAGCGAGCGAGCGTGCGGCGACCGAAAGAGAGAACGCAGAAGAAACAAATGAAAGAGAAAATAAAAACTTCTATTGTGACGTTTAAGGACTTGGTCTTTATTTCTCATTCCATTCACGCGAGCAATAGTCCTTGCGACCCTCTTCCTAGTCTCTATACCCTTCCACCTCCCTCTCGCTGACTCTCCTTCTCTGTGTGTTATTTTCCTTGCTTCGCGTCGCCCCGGCGAAACGCAACCGCAGAAGGACGAAAACGACGGAAACGGGGAACGCGAGACGCTCGAATGCGACGCGCACACACATACACATAGACACAGAGAGAGAGAGAGAGAGAGAGAGAGAGAGCGTCACACAGACCATGAGGACAACACAACGAGCACGACGACGGGGACGGCGAGACGACGACGACGACAACAACGACGACTGGGACGAGGACGCCGGGCTAACGGGGGTGGGGTGTTCTGAAAAAGCGCACTGAATAGGACGAATAGAAATCCGTTAACCTGCATGGCATGGCTCGGTTGCGCGAGCGGGTATACACACAAGCACGCACACACACACACGTACACACACTCACACACACAAGCACACGTGCAGAGCAAAACCATCGCTGGCTCTCTCTCTCTTTTCCTCTGCCCTCGCCGCAGGACAGGGAGCTTTATAAGCTGGTATGCGGGCTTCGGTATCCTATACCAGCCGTGCTGGACCACGGTCTCTCTCTCTCTCCCTCTCTCTCTCTCTCTTTCTCTCTCTCTCTCGGTCTCTCTATCTTGCTTCGGCGGGTCTGCACACCGCTGGTATATGAAGAGGAAAAGAGAGAAGAAGGGAGAGAAAGAGAGGGAGAGAAGCATTGGACGAATGACGGCGAAAAAGGACGGGGGCACCGTAGAGTCCGCGAAGAATTCCTTATCGAGACTCTCCTCTCCCTCCTCACTCTTCCTCGCTAATATAGAAACATCCTGCTCGTTATGGAGGTTACTTTTGATATGAAAACTCTACCAGCGCACACGCCGGCGAACCCCGGCTCTTTCTTGTACTTTATCGGAGATTTCGCAGTTTTGGTTTTATTCTCGCGGCTACAGAGTCTGCCTACGTTTTGCTTATCCTGAAAAATTCTTAGTAGTCAATTTGCAGGGTCGTTATGCTTTTACAATAATAAAATGCTTATCTTTTTTAGTCCTGGCGTATCGGTTTTACACCGCATCATAAATCACATTATAGACTAACTATATCAATGAAATTACATAATTGATAGCCATTCGTAAATACGTAAATATTCATGCTTCGAATGAATTATTATTTTTCAATTCCAATATTGATTTTTGAATATTTATTCAAGTTTTTATAATGAAAACATTTTTATTTGTATTTTTTTTTTTTTTTTTAATTTAAAGATGATTTCTTAGTTTACTTTTATTCTTGCTTGGTATAACATTTCTCATGTACAACCTCAAGAAATACGGAATTATCTTTTCTCGATAATAAAAGGTTATTATCAATTTTGTGCATAGTAAATCACAATTATATTTAAATGCATCAAACTGGTCTTTAAAAACTAAGCTCGATTTCCTTTATACTTTAGTGTTAATAAATTCTCCGCTTCAGGGAACGTGATTAAAACGCAGAAAGAACTCCGCGATTATTAATACATTTATTTGATACATTGAGAAAGAATTCCATCTATCTTTTGAGGATTAGTTTCATCACTGTGAAATTCTATTTATCACTTTTGGAATTCGAGATATGCTATGTATCCTTTTTCACACAGAATACGTAATATAGCAGAATTCATAATAAAAAATTAATCTGTCAGCGTTAGCTCCAGGCAAAAATACTTATTTAGTAAATGACCAAAGCTGTCAATGCTAAAATTCACAAAAAAAAAGTTTCATTTTATCAATTCCACGTCAGATTTATTCACTCAATCTTCACACCGACATAATATTAAATTAATTAACTACTTTGTATAAATTGGATATTTTGCGTAAAATATGGCATTGATAAATCTTATTTATGCATAAAAATATAATATCATCATCTTCGAGTTAGCGTACTTCGAAATATAGAAAAAAAACATCTTAGCAATCAAGATTTTGTAATATTATATCCGTTGAATTTTCCTTTTGGAAAGGATTTTTCTCTCCTCTCATATCCTCCATCGTGGCCTTTCATCCTTTGCCTTTTTTGCGTTATCCGCTGCTACGCAAGCGCGCGCGAGTCGTGCATGTACCGAGTTCTTATGAGAAATAACTGGAATAACTGGAGATCTTGGCCGAGGAGAACGTCGCGCGCATCGAGAAATTGAATAATTTAATGAGGATTATGGAAATTTATTTTGCAGGCCTGAAAGGAGATAGCCCAAAGATTCGTGGGCTCGATTCACATCTTATTATATTTTAATGTGAATACCGAAATTAAATGCAGGCCTTTTCTTTTGTGATCCTTAACAAGAATACCTAGACTCTCGTCGCGCGCACTAGCGCGATTGCAATCGTATTGTGGCTAGATTGAAGAATGATTCCTCTCATACTTTAAGGTAATTTGGCTTTCACTGGTTATTCAAATGTAAACACGAATGTTTCTTGAAAGAGCTTGTAAACATTACAAAACGATTAATCTTCGTGATAGTAAATTAACCTTTCAAATTATAATAAAGAATGTCAGAATTATATCATTTAAAAATTATAAAACACATGTTACAATTGAAATTATAAATTACGACTTATAAGATGAACAATTTCAAAATAATCATTTTTTTCAAATATTTGAAATTCAGTCAATTATTTGGTTAAATTCCACCATTATGTGCGCGTATTTTATCGTGTCTATTTTGAAGTTTACGTATATATATTTATGAATAATTTCAATATTTAAAATTAGCATTACTCAAACGTGAGACTTGTGATACTTACATTGGTCGCATCCAATTTTGCAAGGTAATTACGAACGAATAGGATTAAAAATATATCATCTGAACTCGATCACGAAACCCTAGAACCTTTAAAATAAGTAAGTGACAATAAAAATCGTAAAAATAAATATTTATATCTTTATTTAGCTTTAAAAAAAAGACTTGGCTTTTTTGATGTTCCACTTATAAAAATTATTTTATGTAACCACGGAAGTCACTAGATAAAACGTAACTTGCTTTAAAAAACATAATTATCATAGTACATTTACAGAATCGATGCCATTCGACCTGTTTATGACGTAACCAGAAGATCTTTCGAC
>JAPYZP010002888.1:0-12765 GCA_030522985.1 Torymus sinensis
GAATCCGCCACGCTGACTTTTTTTATGCCATTTCGACGTTCAACTTCAAACCCTTGTAACTTTTGAAGGAATCAACATTTTTGAATTTAAAAAAAAACGAATTAAAGCTCTTTTCTACTCGTTTTAATTTTTTTTTAAACTTTGAGTAGATCGTGTCTGCGGTAAATGGATGAGGTTTGAAGAGAAGGGCTTTTTATGCCATTTTCTTAAAAAGTAAGAAGTTGTTCTAGAAAAAATAAGCAACTTCATGGACGATGCTCAACCACCAATTTCTCTTAGATATACCACAAACAACGAGAAAAACCAGGTCTGGTAGGTGTGCTCGAAATCGTGATTTCGGATTTCGACGCCACTTTTATGAGAATTGGACTCGAAATCGTGATTTCGGATTTCGACGCCACTTTTATGAGAATTGGACATATTATATAAACATATCCGTACTATTTATTCAAACGAAAAATGAACCATCAAAAACGAAATATAATAAATAAACAACGGCATCAGATCCGACTTTCAATTAACTTGTTCGATACTATTGTTTGCCGACCAAGATCAGGAAAAACGCCAGTAGCGACATTTAAATGGAACACTAACAAACGAAAAACAAATTCTTGCTCTTTTCCTGCCATTCTCCTCTTATTTATCTAAATTAACGTATATACGAAAAAGAAAAAGCTTTTCATCGTCGCGCAAAAAGTCAAACTTGCATACCCGGAACAACCCGGTCGCTTCAATCGAATCTATATAATATAGTTCCGAGCAACATCCGCCGAAAACAAAAGAGTGCAAGTGATGCGGTCGTGCCCGCATAGCAAAGGGCGCGCAAGAGAGGCCAGGCAGGCGACGAGAGGGTGCGAGACACTCACACACGTACGCACGCGCAGCGGCGGCGCACCCCCCTCTGTGTGTGGCAAAAAGTGGCTCTCTCTCTCGTTTCCTCCCCCGCACCCATTAGTGCACGGAAGTTCCGTCAGACGGCGAGAGGCGCATCCACGTCGAGCGAACGGAACAATCAATAGAATCGACGCAGCGCGTGTGCCAGACCTACAGCAGCAGCACGCGCGCGAGGCTTGAGAGGGAGAGAAATTAGCGGGCAAGATGAGAAAGCAAGTAGAAACAGACGACGGCGGCTATAGACGGCCGAGGGACTGAGGGAGAGAGAGAGAAATGCTGCGTACGCGTAACAGGGGAGGGGAGCTCATGCACCGTATAAATTAGGAATGAGCGTTACTGTCGCGGGGGAGGGAGAAGAACAGAGTGGAGGGTTGTCGCGTATACCTATGCGATCGGTGGTTGCTGCTACAATGCTGTATAGAGTCTGAAATTTGAAAAGGTGCCAGCGCGAGCGGCTGCCCTCTCTCTCTCTCTCTCTCTCTCTCTCTCGAAAGGGCCCGCGTGCGATCGCGCCGTTTTACACGTAATTGCGCAAAGCTGCAATGAATGAATCTAGCTCGGCTTAGCGCCAGTAGTTTAAGCTCGAGCAGTTGTCCCGAGCGTTCGCGCACGTGTCGCACGCGTATAGTATACAAGTATTATACGAATTGTTTACTGAACGGAGAACCTATAATACAACTAACTTTGGCTGTATCCAAGCTTTTCAGCTTGCGAACCGCTAATGAACGAAGAAAAAAAAGATACATGGTCCATAATCGCAGCCTCTATATAACAATATACTAATCCACGCTGTAGCGGCAAATGAGCTGACACAGCGGGGCCGCATCCACAGTCGCGATAAGTCACATATCGCGACAAGTGATATACACGTCGATCGTCACAGCAGAGCTCGCCCCACCACCATGATGCACTTTCCACGTATATAAATAATAATCGAGTGCGATATATAGACGGGCTATAGGCGCGAGGAGAGATCGGAAGCGAGAAAAGCCGCGCGCGCTTGCTCAGCCAGAGTTGGGCGCAGGCGCGTCAGGGAGGAAGCACAGAAGGGAGAAGGGGCATCCAAGGGGTAGTAGTGTATAATAAGCGAACAGCAGCAGCCCCTGGCGGCACGCTGCCAGTACACACGAGGCGGCCGTCGCGCACGCACACCCCCGAGTGCAGAGAGAGAGAGAGAGAGAGAGCTTTCGCCAGAGCTTGCGGTGGAGAAAGAGGGTGGGAGGGATTGAGAGAGAGAGAGAGAGAGAGAGAGCGACACGCGACATGGCGGCGCGCTGCGACAAACAGACGTCGTCGTCGGCGGCTGCGATGACAGCAGTGCAGGCCCAACTCACCCCCGGCGCTCCTTGCAGTGCGAACCTCGATAGTTCCTCCTCCGCCTCCGCCTCCTCCTCGTCATCGGATCGTCGCCCGTGAGGGACTGAGAAGAGATACTTACCTCTCTCTCTCTGTCTGACGCGCGCGCGCGCGCGCGAGGCTGCCTCTGATCGAAGACGATCGATCGCGCGCGCGTCTAAGTGTCCGAGTGTGTATCGAGTACAACTGCACGCGGCTGACTCTGCCTCCGCGGCGAGCGATCTTTCGAAAGCGGGCTATCGATTCCGCACAAGGGGGCGAAACGACGAGCGAGGGCGCGAGAGAGAAAGAGAGAGAGAGAGTGCGGTGCGGTGGTATACGGAAAAATGAGTAGCCCGTGAGTATAAGTAGTAGCTGGGAGCGCGAGGGGTGAAAGAGAGAGTAAGAGAGAGAGAGAGGGAGGGAGAGAGAGAGAAAGACAGAGGGAGTGCTGCAGCAGTCGAGGGACGCAGTTAGACACGCGGGCGGCGCTTTGATGGGCGAGCGGCGGGGGTGCCGAGGACGCCGAGGACATAATCGCAGCGGTCTGGAGGCGGCGGAGGAGGAGGGAACATGCACCTGTACTTCGAGAAGAACGACAATGCCAAGTGCGACTGCAACATACTGTCGCTCAGCTGGATGGGCAAGATGCCGGACGAGCTGCAGGAGGTTTGTCACAGCTTCTCTATTATATTACCTTGGAATTGTTGAACAATATATATAAGAGTCCATATAGTCGACGCAGGAATGCGAGGCCTGATGAATGGGACGAGTCGCGGTGGATGCCGACGGAAGTAATTTTGGGAGGCTTCGCGCCGAGGGACGAGCCTTCGGTTTTTGGGCTCGCGTGGGACGTACAGGATTTATTTCTTGCGGATCGAGGGACGAGGACACGCGCGCTCGCTGTTGTTTTCGTTGCGGTGATATAATGCGCGAGGAATTGAATTCCTGCGCGGGGAGGTTGTATTATTCTTTCTCCGTGTTTCATATATGCTATCTCGTATGGATAAATATCGTTGCTGTCAGTAACAAACTTTTTTATAGAGGATCAATGTTTTATATTGTTGAAGTGTAAGGTGAAAGTTGTTTTTTGTATTAAATTTTTACTTGAAAGTTTTAGAATTTTAATGAGAGAATATTCAATTTTATTCTCTATTTTAATCTCAAAAGGCGCGGCTTGAATTTTAAAATATGTATTGAATTTGTCATTACCTGGCGTTAATCATTAAATTATATAAATCGAAGCTTATAATTATAGTAAAGAATTCTTTTAATTAAGGCTTTCTATAAGATTAAAAGATACGGCGATTAAGGTAATACTGATGGTTTATCATTACAGTAAACTCACACGTGAAAAAGGTCAAAGACGTTTTAGTTAAGTCTTATTTAATCAACACAAGTAACAAAATTACCTTCTATACATATATGTAAGAGATTTGTGAAAATAAGTAAATTTTATGCAGAAAAAAACGCGTATAAGTGGATATAATCTTTAACACAGAAAAAAAGAATTTATCGCAGCATCAAGAAAGAATAGAATTAAGCTACAGTAATAGAGTATCTGTTAATTTATAAAGTGAAAATATTTTTCACAATTACATTTTAATAACCTTATAAATTAAATTATATACGCATTCAATAGTAAATCATACTTTTATTACTACACCACTTATACATTAGGCTTGCAATACGAAAATTAAAATTTTTGTAACAATAACAACATTAAAAAGAAATCTTTTGTTATAAGTCTATATAAATATTTCGTTCGGATCGATAATGACATAAAAAATCATACTATTTCAAATGTTAACGTAGACTATTTAAGTTTTGCAAATCGATTAACCTAGAAATATTTCGAAAAAAACTATACAAGTGTTATCGTAAAATCATCTATATTCCTAGCAAACTACCCTTTGATATAAAAGGTTGATAGAAATTCAAATTAAATGTATTCTGCACGATAAATTATTTATCAAATTTTAATTTTATACGAAATATAATATCCGCAGCAGATTAATCATTAAAAGTCAGATTATATTTTCAAAAAAGAAGTGTAAAAATTTAATCACAGCTTTATAGGTAAAGCTATCAGTTATATACTCAGAAGTAAAATGAACGTTCAACGGGGAAAACGATTCCCGCGCGTGTAGGTGTTGAGTAATCATGCAATCAATCAACTTAGTCTTGAAATATTTTTAACGCCACCATTTAAATAACGTTTAAACTAAATATCATACGCATGTTATGCAATTAAAAGTTATGCAACTGGAAAAATCTATCGAAGTTTTTTATCTACTTTTTTGTTGAGAAGATATTGCACATTTTTTCAATATTTTTGTACATACACCGTTTATTTTCGTTATATTGGATAGAAGTTTTATCATTTAAGTGGTAGGTTTTGTTTTATAAAATACGATCAGAAACTGTTACCTGACCTTTATTTGTATCAACATTAAGCTATTTCATTGTAGAATATTTGAGGATTCGAAGCTTCAAAGCATTGAAAGTGCGTTATACTTATATGTAAATAATTTAAAAATTCAATAAGTTTGAAAGATATATTAGAATGTTACGAATATTCGAATCTTCGCAAGTTCGAAGCTTCGAAAGTTCGAAACTCGATGGCTTCGCTTCTTCGAATACATCGAAAGTAAATTGAGCTTCATTTGGTTTCATTGTTTATGCTGCTAAACTAATTCAGTAATTAGTAGAAAAAAACCATTTTGTTTTTTGAAAAAATATTGATGAAATTATATGAAAGGATAAAAAAAAATCTACTTTTATTTTTATTTGTACAATTTTTACTACTATGGACTATTCCTGCGTATACTTATATACTAGAAAACTTTTGAGTACATTATACGTATACGTATTTATAAGTTATTGATAATTTCGTTTCTCTATAAAATATAATATATGTTTTTGTTGTACTTATTATTTCAAGAGATATATTAAATGATATTAAAAAAAAATATATCTCAAATATATGCAGAATGACATTTTTGAAGTCTAGGCACTCGGAATTTACACCTCGTGAAGTGAGCCTAAATATGCGTGCATTAAGTAAGCCAATAAGTCCTCTAATTTTAAACAATAGCCTGACCTCTTTTTCCTTTACGAAAATAATGAAAAATAAAATACAGTTAATACAGTTGTTAAAATGACAAAAAGAGAATTTTTTGAATTATCTTTATCATCTTTATTACCGAAAAATTTGCAAAAAGCTGCGGAAAATGCTGGAAAAGATATTTCTGCTTCACAGAAATTTAAATGAAATATAAGTGTGTGAGTATTCATATTTATGTGAAAGAAAGACATAAATTCAAAAGAGTTGATGACAATTTTACCCAAATAATACACATATTGTGTTACAATACACAATGGAAAATGTTTTTGCATGGTTATATTCATGACACAGAACCAAAATCTGGCAGCAGTTAACTTGTCTACAGCAGTCACGTTAGAATCCCCATGAAATTCGGTTACGTCCGTTACAGCTATACAATTTCCCCGCTATAGATTAAATCTCTTGCGTTTCCTTTGTAACTGATTTTCAAGCTCAAAATTCGCTCCCTTCGAAATGTCAGTTGTTAAAAAATTTGCTCATATCCTCGAATTAAACTATATATACACTCTTAAAAATTTTGTGTAAAATATGAATCCTGTGCAATTTACATATTTCAAAATCTTGAGCACCCATTTCAATGTATATATAGCGCTGTCGACCCTCAGGCTCCTTTTATACTTGCCTTCGGAGCGCTCCCGCGCTCCTTGATTATGTGTAAAATTTCTTGTGTAAAATTTTACACAAAATTTATGTAAAATTTACACAAGCCTGTGTCAAATTTCAAATTACACAAATTTTTGTGTAAAATAAGGATAAAATTTTTTAAGAGTGTGCCCCCACCTATCATCCAACCTTTTCTCGCCACTGAGTAATTCCACTGTATCCATAGACACCCGCTGTAAACCAGAACCGCGACACCTAACAAATCCTCAAGCACTTGTACACAACCGGAGCCGAAAATCACTTCGGCCCTCTCTGGCAAAGCCCTCCACCAGCCGCGTGTTTACAAGCGCGCCAATCGAGCCCCGGGCCAATAACGTGACAACCGCGCGCGCACTACACTCAAAAAAGCCAATATACTATATACGCCGAGATAGGCTAATCGCGGGTAAGAAAATTGATAGGCGTGCACGGGTGGAGCGACATTCGCGAAGGGACACGTAACGTTCGATCCCGACCCATTACCTATGAGTCGCCCGAGGCGCGCCGCCGCGCTTGCACACGATTCGCCCTCCGGAAATGAATTGTTGCTTCCCCGTTTTCTCCGCTCCATCGGCAAACGAGAAAAAGCCTTTTATGCGCGTCATCATCTCCGTCTGGCAGCGAGTGATTGTACGAGCGCGTGGGTGGGTGCGGGGCTCGCGTAATCGCGTTAAGCGCTTTAGAGTGTGGCGTCGCCGTCGGCGACTGGACGACGCTAATTTCCAATGTTTCCGGGGGGCGGGACACGGCGCGCCGCGACGATATTGCGCGAGACTGCATGTGTGTGCATGTGTACATATATATGAGCACGTGGCGTCGGCGTCGCGAGCTGGATTTTCGAGTTGCGGTCGTGCAGACGCGTATATGAGGGCTTAGGTCGATTTTGGACCGACAGATGTACAGCGTGGTAAAACTCGTGTTGTACAGGTATGTTGAGGAGGCTTTCAACTTGTTCGCGTGTGAATTGTCGTAGCAGTAACTTCAATGCGAAACTTACCTTTTACAAATAGTCAATTATGTTTAATTTTTAAATTACGATGCTATATTATATCAATAGGTTTCTCTTGTATCATTTGTGCTATATTATAACTCGATTCGTGTGGCGAAAACCGTCATTCATTAGCATTAGCGATGCCACATTACAATCATGTAGCACTAACGAGAATTATTGTATAAGTTAACGATGGTGCAAACATTGTTATAGAATTCCGTTTGATTTTATAGTAGGTAGGTGGAATAAATATTTTATAACTATTATTCATGCATCACTTATGCTATATAAATAGTAATTATAATAACACGCAGCAAAGCTGAAACATAAAGAGGACGCAATTATATCCTTTTAAAGTATTTTACTTTTTTTCTCAAAAGATTTCTATTTCAGATTATAATTTCTCTATTCCACTTTTCATGGTTCGTTGTTCACTGTAGTATACGATTTTGGTAAATATACAATCGTACGAGAATATACACAATTTCATGTTCAAAAGTTGTCCTTTTTCAAAATAAATATTTTGTTTATCAACAATGTTAAAAGTAAATTTTCATTGTTTTATTAATTTGCATTGCAAATAAATAAACAAAACAGGATGGCATTGACAATTTCAATACAAAACTTTTAATACTGAAACCTATTGTATTTAAATTTTTTATCTTCTCCAATAGTTCTGGAAAAGTTAAATATTTTGCTTCCTTTTTTTTCCCCCCAACAACTTATTCATGCCATTATAGATTTTTCAGTATACATCCAGGCCTGCGTTGTGCGCATATGTGAAAAGAAATATATTGGAAAAGTTAGCCTTGTTTTTCCCCTCATTATGAAAGTTTGTTTACACACTTATAATTAGAAAAGTATTCTTGCAATAAGCACTCGTGATTTTTATGCAATGATAATTTTCTGCTGTCCCAAAATGGTAGCTAACTTTTCTTTTCATCTTGTACATAAGAGGGTAATGTAAATGACTTTGTCCGCAAGAAAGTTTTAACGCAATTAGACGCAAGTTCTGCATTAATATGTAACATAGTTTCTTTCTTTTGTACGCAGGCAAACGAGGTTTTTCTTAAATTCAGAAGGTTGGACAACCTTGTTACTGCTAAACATAAAAAGTGGACTCCCTTTTACTTCTATCGCTACACTTATTTTACTGAAATTCTTTCCACTTCAAAACTAATATGGAATTCCAATTAAAACTAAAATTGATTTTTATGTATACATGGGAAAAGCATTTTAATAATTAAGTTTTCCATAGGAAATTCTTTCATATAAGAAGAGAAAAACAAAAATATCCATACATCCCACGTGCGTTTATGGGGTTATAGCGCTACCATCTGCTTCAAAAGTTCATTTTCTTTTTACACCACAAAAGAATACAATTTTTCACAGTAAACTATAAATTATCCTACTTTATAATGAAAACCGTCAAAAATTATACTCAAAATTCATAAAGTAAGAAAAACGAGATGTAAGTTTTTGGATCTGTCTTTAGCACGATACCACGATATATCTATATACACTGATAAAAAGATATTTTAGCAGCAAGTAGAATCCACTTGATCCAAGAGGAAAATAATTTTGTTTTATGACACTAGTAGCGATTTTTTTTGAATCAAGAATAAAATCTCCTTCCATTCCGTCTATTCAACACAAGCGGATTGGTACTTAATTCAAGTATCAGTATATTAAAAAAACTTCAGAAAAATAAATATTCTTTTTACGAGAGGAAATATTCATTATATTTAATAATCATTAACACTGAGTCGATTATTGTTAACAATTAAGAGATCTAAGCTCGAAATAAAACAAAAAATAATGTGAAGGCAAACAAAATTTGGAACACAGGACAAGATGAAATTTATTTAGAATTAGTAACTATTATTAAAGAAAGAGAAATGTCTACTCGTATCGAGATGTCAATAATTTTCTAAAAAGTCTCGGTATACTATAGCTGTTAGTAGATTTTGTTTTAATAGAAGCAAACGTTTCTCAAGTAAATTATTCTACTTGCTTCAGAATCAACTTTTTTCAGTGTACTAATTGTATTGACCTCAAATTTCAAACTGTTCTTATAACTAAAACACTGTGACGCTTCCCGAACGTTTAATATGTTATATCCTATTTGAAATTTCAAAAATTCCCTGTATAAGTAGTCAACTTTGCGAATGAATATCTCAAATTCAGTAACTTTACCGGAATATCAATATGCTCTAGATGGCATACAAAACGAACATCTGAGATATTTATCAAAAATTTCCTAAGACGATGCAATATTGTGATAGCGCAGCACCCGCCCATTCCCCTAGCTATGGGTAAACGAAAAAAAGACCGAGATTTTCAGGCATCTATTCCTTTAAAAAAAAAAGGAAAAGAAAATTAATCCATGCTTCGCGTCGCGTCTATTAAAATAAACCGGCCATTTGTCTTCGGGTCCGACGTCGAGGAGTATAAGTAAAGCGGGCCGATCGTTTTCGTGACGAGGCGCAAAGTCTGCACCGCTGCGGCAAGGTCTGCACGAGAAAAAAGCGGCGCCGAATAAGTCTGCCACAACGCGCTTGTGTGTTTGTGTGTGTATGCATATACATATATATCGATAGGCCATTGGCGAAAAACAGGAGGATGCGTCTGGCAAAGGGGACGCGGCGAGTTTATTTGCCAGACGCGGGTGGACGGGTTTCTCGATGTCATTGTTACGGGTAAAGTATGCGGGGTGATTAATGCTTCGCTGACGTTGTGCTTTCCGTATATATGCTAGTATGTAACAAGAGTGTTTTTGCTAAATGGGCGTATAGGCGAAAATTCGTGAAAATTGTTTGGAATTACATTGGGGATCCTATTTCGTATAGAATGGCGCGTACTTACATTTTGTTGGTAGAAAAAAAAGTCGAGAAAAATTCGATTGGTAATTGAAGGAACACGAGCGCATTCATTGTAGATTGTATGATTTCTATATCAAGTAACCAGAAATCCATTTCATGCGCTGGAAAATGAATTTAGTTTTATAACTCGAGACCGAGTAAATTAACTGAGTTAATAGTGATAAAAGAATTAAATATTGATTTTTATCTTCTAACTTCCAATTACAATTGAACTATGATATAATCAATTATAACAGATTTTGTATTTTAGTATTTTATTTGACTTTAACATACCCAATACCTAATATTGAAACGAGCATGAGGGATTCAATATTATGCATACAGCTCTGTATCAACATGCACGTTTAATCACACGATAATAATAATAATGTGTCATAATGTAACAAAATAGAATCTTTTTCACTTAATTTGGAGTTACATAAAAGCGATTAAAAACGCAGTTAAATATTAAAAAATTCGAGCGCTCGTTTGCTATATAACTAGCGCGACGTCCCTAATTAGGCTTCATATATAAATTTGCGACACATAAGTACTTGGTATAATCAGAGAATACCCATTAATTTTACATTAATTTCGTTAGATTAAATAATTATAGTACGCAATGTAATATAGTAAAATACAATCCTAAAAATATGTTATCAAGTAAATAATTTGTTCACCCTCTTATGACAAAATAATGGTCTGAGAGGTGAAAGTCGTGATAAAATTGTTGAATGAAAAAAAAATTTATTTGTAAACTTAAAATTTTTAAATAATAATTTTTGTAGCAGATTTTACTTTTTGAAATAGTAATTTTCATGACTGCTGAAAGGAAATATCACAGTATATCAGTCAAGTTGCTACAAAGATCATAAAAATTACTATTTCAAAAACTAAATATCCCACATGATTGGTGTGTCTCATTCACACAAAAATACCAAAATGGTTTTTATGTATCAAAATATAATTACCTATACTGATTAAATACATATACTATTGTGTTCAATAAACCATTCCATTAATTCCATTAAAAAGTATATGATTTTGTATCACATTTATAATTAGAGCATTGTAACAAACTCCTTATAACGAAGCGCATTTTCATCTAACGTCAATTGCGCTTCGAGCGACGCGGCACTTACATCGCGAAAGAGCCCGAGTAATCGTCCAGCTCGCGTGGCAGAAAAACGTTAACTCGCGCGTTATATTCGCGCCGCGCCGTCCGACAGCTCGGCCGCTTTTGAGCCGCGCGGCATGACGCGCTGACACTAATCCAATGCTGCGGCTGCATTTTCCGCTGGGCAGCGTCACCGCGACGAAGTTGCTGCTGTTCCATGTATATACATATTGTATAGCCGCACCCCCGTGCACGCACACAGCCGAGGTAGTTAAACTGGATTTTGGGAGGGTGCTTTTAGGGGTTGTGGAGCCTATACGCGGTGAGATGTTTTTGCGGGAGTGTGTGGTTTTGAATTTTTCAAGGGGACGCAGAGTGGACTTTGGGCTAATGGCTTTGGCGAAAAGGGTTTCGTCGATGCGCGTTGCTTCTGACGATCGGGGGTAGCTTCGATTTCGTCGAAGTGTATACCTAGGATTGTAAAAATATTTGCATTGAAGTCATGTGGCGTACGAGGGATATACGTACGCTTTTACACGTATTTACATAGGAATGTTCGCCTTGAAAATACAATAAAATTCGTTCTTATACATTAACAAATGCTATTATTAGAACTGCTATATGTACATGACTTGTCCAATTATTTACTTAGTTTAATTAAAAATTTAAAAACATCGATTCTTTTGCAAAAAAAGCTTTTAACCGTTCTATATAGTATGATACATATATATACATCTTTTCTATTTCATACAATTATAAAGAAAGAAGACTTAATTGTGTTTTGCTTCCTCCCTAACGTGGACTTACACTAGTATGGATCCTTGCACAGATTTAGACCATATGCTAAGGTCGTTGATCTAAAACTTCTAATAATAGATTTATCATAGCCCGATCGTTTTGAACTCACACGTCGATAAAAGTTATTGTATAAGATGATAGACTATTATATACGTAGAACATTTGTAAGTATTTTCGATTTGTAAAAAGTAACAAATAAGTAAGAAATTTTTGTAATTAATACGCTTTTCGCAACCGAATATTCAATTACAAAGTATTCAGCTGCTATAAAATTAAGTGGGCTGTGAAAAAATTTATAATATTTCATAAAATTACAACAACTGAACAGTTACATTTATACTAAAAAATAAAAAAAAATAACCGCAAAACTGTGTACGACTACTATATACTTGTGTGCTCGAATATCACAACATAATATTTCGAAACGTTCGACACAGCTTTTCTATTAAACTTCATACACGCGTGTAGCTTACCACTCACATATATATACACATTTACTCAATGCCAGCATTTCCGCATCATTCTAATCCACATCATTCGCACTCTCTCTCTCTCTCCCTCTCCCTCTCTCCCTCGTACGCTGCGTGAGAAAAAACTGCACCGTTGCGTCGCTTTCCCCCCGCTCCCTCCTCGAACCAGGAAAGCCTCTCTGTCATTGCACGCAGTTTTTCCTTCGCTTTCTCTCTCACCCTTGCTCTCTCTTTCTCTCTCTCTCGCACACGATCGATGAACGAGAGAGACAGAGCGTGCGAGCGAGTTGATGCCGCGCCTTCGTTTACACGCGGCGTGTACCACCCCGAGGTGGCCGTCCTGCGAGCTTTTTCATAGTAGTCGCGGGTTGTGTATAGCTCCGGGAGCGAGCCTCTCTCTCTCTCTCTCTCTCTCTCTCTCTCTCTCTCTCTCTCTCTCTCTCTCTCTCTCACTCTCCTCCCTAACACAGCGGCGCACGGAAATTCCGTGAAACGAGTCGTTCGTTGCCGGGTATATCGACTTTTTTTTT
>JAPYZP010002889.1:0-15069 GCA_030522985.1 Torymus sinensis
GTGGCTTGCAAACCGGGTCGCCTATAGTCTCTCTCATTCTCTCGCCAGGGGCAACAAACCTACACTATACAAAAGCTATGCGCTTCGGTCAACAATCGAGAGGGTTATCGACTCTGTTCCGCGCGCGAGGCACGCGATCACGTGACTTGGCATCATCAAATTTACATCGATGACCGGGACGAGGGATGGAAGCTTTTCTCTTTGGTGTATTATGGGGGGAGCATCGCCGGCGCGAGTACTGTCCGACGATTTCATTAGACGGAGGCGACGCGTGTGTTTGTGTATATTGACGGGGAAGGAAGAGTTGAAGTGCGTGTGTGCCGTGCTGTCGAGGGGAGAGTTTGACGGAACATTTTCTACGTTTTCGTTATTTTCTGGGATAAAATGTCTGTTAGTTATAATGATGGTAGTCCGAGAAATTTGAATTCATTTATTTGTAATAATTTTAAGACAGTTTCATTTTAAAATTAAGATTAGATATGTACTTACATTCGCAAATTTTTCTTTATCTTTTTTTCTGATTTCAATGTAATAACAATAATATGGACCACTATTCTGGGAAATATAGGTAAGTATATACAGGAAAAGACGTTTATGCTTACTATTTTTAAAACAATATTTAGAAGCTTACCCTTTTCCCGATATTACGACATTCAATCGATATTACATAACCATCCGCCCCCAAGCCACGCATTAACTTAATAACCAGGCAGCCGGCAATCAATTAGCCTATCTCCCTGCGCCATTTACCATTAAAGGAGAAGAGAAAAAAATCACACGACTTTGAAGCTCGCGTCACGCGATTACGTGACCGCGCGTCGTTAAGTTTGCGCGCGCGCGTCGCGCCGAATATTGCCGACGAGAGATACACATACACGCTTTACGACACACGGAATACGGACAGATGCGGAAAATGGAGCGATTTTATGGGAGAGGAGGATAAAAGCGAGTGTAAAGTGTAAATACAAAGGAATGTAGGTAGGTTCGGTTGCCATGGACGAGCGCGTGTGTGTGTGTTTTGGTTCGGATCGCGGCTGTGAGTGGAGGTAGGAATTGTGGAAATTGTTCAGAAAGTGCGTGTATGGTATTGGCGATGTGATGTGGGGATAAGAATAAGGTCATCAAAAATGCTGGGGTAATGAGGGGCTGGATGGAAAAACAGCAGAAGTCTGGTTCTACCTATTTTTGTATTTTTTCTTTTCATTGTCATGATTATTAGCAACTCCATGTACACGTTTTCCATGGGTGGTATAATTGCGGTAAAAGATTAGTTTAAGATGATCAATGGATAAGTAGATTTTTCTAAAAATCTTTATTCTTTCCTTTGCTATTATCACACTGAAATACTTATATATTTGAGTAACAATCAGGATGTCTAAAAAATGCGGAATAAAAAAAATACAAAAATTGATAATACTTTTCAGAAATAAGACCCGTTTGCTTTTGAATATCCAACAATAGACATGAATTTATATGAAAATAAACAAAAATTTTCTAAGTTAAAAGTATGACATCATTCCTACCTAAACTTCCTTAAATCACGAGAAAAACCAATAAAAGCTCATGCATTAAACCACTATTTCCTTTTCCCCCATCAAAACGTCAAACATCTTATCATCCACCAAACCACTATCCATAATTCATCGAACCTCGCTCCAACCCCCAGAAAAATAAAAGAAAATAAACAACCACGACAAACCTCAACTCGAAGACGATGAGCGTGGTGACAATCGGGAGCAAAGTGGCACCGGCAGGTATGAGGACAGAAAATCTCGACATGCGATGTCCCGGCGTATAATATCGGTTTCCGCTTTCCGGTGTATAATAAAGTACGGGACGGCGAAGTTTCGTTCGCGGAAGCGAAGACGTTTCGTGCGCCCGTGGGAGAGGAGACATCAGCGGCATGTCGTGTCTACGAGGATCGCGAGATTGTCGTGCCAACGAACTCGCAGGGAGTTTAGAGAGGGATGACGTGAGAGGGGACTTGATTTTAATTGCTTTCGAGGGTCGCTTGGTAGTATATATAAGGAAGTAGTTTGAATAAGTTTTTATGCGGGGATGCGGGGACAGTTTATATATAGTGATGTACAGTGATGTGAAGAGTTACATATAGATTTCCTACGAATTAATTATACACGGGATGTTTTCGAATTGATTACATCATGAATAATACGTAATAGTATTTTGATTACTGTAGGATATGAAATGTCAGACCGGAAATCCAATTTTACAGCAAAGTATATTACAAAATCGATTAATATTAAGAATTCCATAGAAGTATTTATCAATTTATTTCTCTATGCTTTTTAAATACCCTGGTAGGATATTAACGATATTTTATATGAATTAATCAAATTGATGTATTATTATCAACAAAAATCAATATGTACCTAAAAGTATTACTATAGTAGTTAAAATATCAATGTTGTCGAATGTAAATAAATACCAAAATTTACTTTAAATTGGTACACAATTATCAAATAAAAACATACTTATATTCTTCTCAGCCACAAACATAGCTAATAAAATTTATGGTTAACATATCTTCCAAGGCAAACTAATTAATACAAAAATAAGCATTGAAACAACTCTCAAACAACATTATACGACCTACAACTACAACTCGTCACCCAACCCACACCTCAATCCCGCTCCCAACCTTCGCTCCAAACAACTCGTCACCCAACCCACACCTCAATCCCGCTCCCAACCTTCGCTCCAAAACAATGTAACCCCGCACAACCTCGCTCCAAAAACCACGCGATCCCCCATATCAAAATCCCTCGCATCACGTCATCAAAACGCCGAAGGTCGCCTATAATACACATCTCTAAATTCACCATCACGCCTCCCCACACTAAAAATTGGGAAACTTCATCACGCACACGCGGCTAATGCGCGCGTTCGCTCCTACACACAGAGCGACCCGATTCCACGGTCTGCTTGCTGCGCCGCTTCCGCACCGGAAGCCCGGTCCCCGCGGCGATTTTTCGCACGAATCTCCCGTGCGCATCTGAGGCGCGTATAGTGCGCGCGTGGTAGAGTATTTATTATACGTTTGGCGTAGGTAAAGTATTGCGGCCGTTGTGATGTAAATGACCAGGCGGAGGCAGCATTGGCAGTGAAAAAGGCCTCTTTGTCATGGTTAGGGGGACGTCTAATCTTCCGCGGTGTTGTTGGGTTAATTGCGAAAGTGCGAGTGCGCGTTGGGCTTCAGTGGGGATTGGGAAATGAATCGGACGCCTTATTTCCTTATTTCGTACGAAACAGATTCTATGTATGTTATTTTATGAGTAAACTTAAATGCCAGTTTGATATATCGCTTCACCATTAAAGAAATATCTGTTTAATGCTAATAAATAAATTTTTAATTATGCGGATAATTATAATGTTATTATTCATTGGTTTTTCTGAGTATAGTAAGATTAGGACATTTCAAAATTTTCTTTTCAATTCTTTATTCTAAAAATTATCCAACAAAACCACTCCAGCATTCCGTCACGCTTCTGCACACGCCTACACCCACGAATATTCCACCCATCCTTCTAACGATCTCGTCTCAGCCCTCAACCCAACCATCTATTTACCTCGGATGCACGACATGGCACATGAATAATAGATATACACAACATATAACATATATTTATACCTATACATATATATATAAAATACGGAAACACCGTGAGGGGCTGCGCCGGTATTTTTAGCACGCAATGCTCACGTGTTAAATCGATAGAAAAGCCGAGTTCCTATGGTAAATGTCTCGAGTTACTTTTGATAGCGAGCGGGGGAGGAGAAGAGCTTCCGCGTGCGCGCGCGCCCACAGGAATGCGTCGGACGGGATGTGCACTGTTCTCGCGGTTTATATATCTGCTCTTTATATGATTATTGTAATTGTACGGATGAGCTAAGTTGCTGTCGGTCCCTTTGATGGATCGCAAGAGTGTGTTATGATATTTGCGGATTAGTTGTTAGTTTATTGAATAATTGTTCTTGTACACAGTTAAACTTGAAAACAGAAAGTAGAACGTATCTAAATTTTTGTCGTATCTACCTATTTTTATGTTCATCCCACGTCAATCAGGCACCTCAAAATACAATGTGTATAATTCACTGTATTCAATTTCCCCACTAGCCGCGGCATTCCCAATTACCTCCGTACTTCGCTTCATACGCCACGCAGAGCGAAAGGTCACCTACTGTACACAACCGACCGACCAAATCATACTTGCAAGCGTTACCGCCCCCCTTAAATCAAGTTCGCATCCCCATCCCTCACCCGCGCGACCCAAGGCTCCTACATACACGCACACTGAGACGCAATGTAGACCGTCGCTCGGTCTGCGAGAGTCTCCTAATTGTGTCATATCCTTCGCCGTCGTGGCGCCCGTATACAGCAGCTAAATTTATATATGCATATGCACGCCGGTAAGATCAAGTGCAGCGGGTGTCGCTCGATATGTAGGTATGAGGGTCTCTCGCGTGTATAGGTTGTTGTCGACGGCTGTAGTTTGTAGTTTATAGTTTGACTGTGGGTTATTGATTAGATAGAAAGATAGAGAGAGAGAAGTGAGTGGTGGTTTGTGGTTGGATGATTGTTGTGAGGATTGTGGTGATGTGCGACGAGATTTTTTTATGATAATATGAATGGTTGGCTTGTTGAGGTTGACCAGACTTTAAAAACGGGAAGAAGTATTTACTTGTTTGTTATTAACAATCAAAACAGTATGAAAACTTATATTCTTAAGGAAAAGAAAAATGTAAAATAATCGTGTCAATTGCTCTAAGATGCCGACGCGATAGGGTGAGTGGCGTATAAAATGCAATTTTTTATTATATACAACGAAATGCACGGGTAAAGACTTGGCCTTACACGAAGTAGGTTTGTAGCTTTCACAGAAAAGAAAATATTCATTCTGTCTTATTGGTTTACTGCAAGAATCAAATCAGTGAGTAGTAACAGTTGGTCAAGTCAGGCTATCGCTACATTTTACAAGTAAATAATCAGCTCATTATTAATAAATAATCAATCACAATAACCGCATAACCTTTATAGCACGCAATCTCGAAAAAAAAAATTCACGAACATAATCTGACCCCCGATAAGATCTCGGACATTCGAAGCCCTCTACACCCACCGAAACAAAACAACAACAACGCAAACATTTGGTCTTGAATTTAAAAATACACCCCCGCAAGTCACGAGTATAAAGCCGGGCTCCAGTTGGGGCTATAAAAGAGCCGCGTAGGTATTATGAGTCACTTAGCTTTCCGCGCGGACATAAACACCGATCGAAGATGAAAATAAAGCCGACCGGTACACACGCCTACGACGCGTCGGAAGAGTCTCAAGAACAACTTTTAAACTGTAACAGGACAATATTGGTAAATGAGGTTGTCTGGAAATTAATCGAATTAGGCATTTGTTGGAATGGGTGATTTTGTCATAAAGAAAATAAATAACGTAACTTAGGATTTTATTAATAATTCACTTTACAGAAAGATTAATTAGTTACTTTATATTTCTTAGACAAAAACATAAATAAATATCGCCACCAATAGTCAAATCCACTCTCACCCCTTCCCTCAACCGATCAAATATAGGTTACCCCGACCACCGCAACACAAAGGTACCACCACCACCTCGCTATCCGCAATCGGCGACATTTCATCGGGCGCGACCCGCATTGCCGCGTGACAATCGTTATTATTATATTCGAGTTCACTGCACCGAGCCGACGATATACATAGAAACACACGTGTGCACGCGGCGCGTCGCGACTTTCCCCCGCGTGTAGATATTACGTACATGACAATCGTAATTTCTATCCACCCCCTGACGATTCATTGCTCGTTATGTGTATAGAGAGGGGTGAGTTTCGAGGGGGAGGGTTCGGTGTGTTATAGAGTAATGAAATGGGGGAGTGATGACTTACGGCTTTTTGTCATGGAGCGGGGTTTGATTTTAAAAAATTGTAGATTCGATGTACTTAGAAAGCAGTAGTGAATAAGACATTATAACTTTGAAACAATAATTGGTCAGTTTATAAGGCGGAAATGTTCTTACAGTAATGAAGGATGCGATACTGAAAATTAAGCAAATCAAAGTAGTTGTGAACTTTGTTGTGAATTTCAATCAATTTAGTAAGATTTCTTTCTCACTTGACGACTTGGAGAATATTTTTTTTTTATTCTTATTGAATCCAATTTGAAAAGTGATTGGATTCGTGAGTTTTGCACATTATTCTTTACCAAACTTTTTCATCTGTATACCATCCTGCATATAATAACAAAACTTGAAATTACAATATCACTGGTATCTCCCAAATCAGTACAGTATTGAGAATATTTTACTCGAATCGTCCGACCAACGTATCATTCGAGAGCAACAATAAAATCGTAGTTTTACTTACGTCCATGATTCATCAGCGAAACCGATCGATACCAACCATTCCCCCACCAACCACACTCCCAGTCCATCCAAAGCCACAATCCCAAAGCCCATCAACCAGCAACCCCAATATATCAAAACTCATCCCCGTCACACTGCACAAAGTATACACAAAAGTCCTCCGTCTCCGTCGGTAATCGAACCCTTCCTCTCTCCTCACCCTCTACACCAGCACTATACCCACCCACCCTTATCACACATGCACTTCGCTTCTCTGGACAAAAAAAATCTACCTGCTCCAGGCGGCAGGGCGGCGTGGACGAACTGCAACAGCAGCAGGAGTAATATAGCCGCAGGGTCGCGGACAAGCTGCACGAGCGCGACGCCGAGGCGACGGCCCGTGCCAGGCCAAAGCATCGCTCGGCTCTACACTGTCTCTCGCCGACGACTGCCGCCGTGAGGCTATATGACGTTGCTCCGCACGTGTGACGGCCGCACCTGATGTACGTACGTGTGTGTGTGTGTGTGTGCGATGTGTATAAGGGGAAAGAGGCGCATGCGCGAAGTGGTCGCGTGCCGTGGAAAACGACAGGTTGGATGGTGGATGTGGGCAGGTGGAGTGGGGTGGGGAAGGTAGGCTAATATAAGGAGAGAAACATTTTTATATGTCCTTTTTTTGATTTTGAAAAAGGGAGGATGGGGGTGATGGGTTTTCTAATGGAAGGGTGTGGTTTTTGACAGTGGTTAGTACAGTATTTTTAAATAATTCAAATGAAATCGCAGTTTAATTAATAAATTACGTAGATTTTCATTTTATACTACATTTTATAGTTGCTAAAGGTAAGTAAAATTGAGTCTGAGTATTTTTTTATCTGGCCCGTATAAAAACTATCATTATTAATCTTTTTCTGGCTATTCGTTAGCTCTCTTACCCGGCTCTCTAAACGCAAAACAATGAAATTAACACAATTATGCTAGCAGTTCTAAAAGAAATATTCACTCTATATAAGGTAATGAAATATTAATGATTCTCCGGTAAGCACTGTGCTTTAGTTTCGGAATCGGATAATTTTTCAATGAATTTGATCTAATCACGGCATTATTACTATTTTATTTTGAAAGAGTAATCATATAATCAATTCCAGAAATTCTTATTACTTTTTTGAAACTGATAAAATCGATTTCAAATTTTGTATGAAACAAGATAAATAGATTAGCTATGAGACATCATATATTTCTATTTACTATAATTCTTTAAATACATACTAAATATAGAGGCAACATTTTTAAAATATCTATTATATATTATTGTATACTTTTCACTATTCAGAAAAAAATAACAAAAGATAAATTTATGTACAAAAGAGCAAAAATGTTTGTTATATTTTAAGCCCAAAAATAATAAGGATAAATATAAAAAAAATGACGGTGCAAAGGATTGGATCCAAATACGAGGATCAAATAAAGAAATAGTCGGAAGTATTTTTATCATTCATAGTATATTCTTTTAATCGCTATCATACCATTACTTACAAAGCAAGTAGTGTATCTGATTTTCTCAATACGAAATCATTATCATTATTATTGTAATATTTGTTTCGTTACAGAGCACTTTTACGCTACACGGTAATAATAATATTAATAATAATAGTAATAATGAAAATAATAACATAATAAAAATAATAAAATTAAAATATTATAATAATTGTAGTAATAATAATAATACATAATGTAACATTAATAATACATCGGTATAGTATGGACGTATTCTCGTCCTTACGATTTGTCGAACAATCATTATTAATATTATTATAATATAAACAAGACAATAAACGCAACAGGATTTTCGCGTTAAGGCACGTGCATCACCGATTTTTTTATTTTGCAATAAAAATCTTTGCGTTTAAGGCCACAGTGTACTTTTTCTCTCCTATATAAAAACGCAAGGCGCGCATTTTTTTCAACATCTCTAGTTTACGTCGCATCATAAGCAATAGTATATTACCAGTTTTTTTTTCATATACACGATACATGTCAATTTACGTACTCAAGAGTTTTTTTTTCATATATATTTATATGTATAATGTAGCTCGTTAAACATATTGTCATTATGGATTAATATACGTATGTACAAAAAGAAGGAGAAAAGAACGGTTTTTATGTACAAGCTATTTTGCAGTTAATCTTATTTTCATTAAAAATTAGAGTCCCTTGCTTTAATGCTTCCCCGTCCCTCCCGCCCCGTTGTTTTATTATCTATAAAATACGAAAAATCAGCTATCCTCGATCCAAGGATTCGCGAGAGTGTAAATTTCGACGCATCGCTACTCGATGCAATATAGTCTACGCGGAAACACAAACGATATTTCCTCGAATTCCACTATTTAAATACACGTACACTAAGAACTAGGAGTTGCTCTCGCCGACGAAACTCGATTATTACATTTTTGTCTACCCTTGTCCCTCTCGTTCTCCCCCCTCTTTTTTCTTTCCCTCCCTTTTACAACAACCTCACGCATGTCAGACGAATGGCATTTCAGTTAAGGCACATTCTTTCGGTGAGATCAAACGCTGTGCGTTGTCATTCGCGTAATTCATTCCTTAAACGGATTCGATCAGTAAGATCTTAACAAATTTTTCACAACGATTTTACAACAATTTCACAAATTTTCGCATCAACTACACGCGCAATATTAATAACAAATTTTTTTTATACAAAAAACGCTAAAAATTTGTCTGTTTTCTTTCATAAATTTTGATACTTTGCGGCACTCGAATTTTCACTTTAACGTCGACGCCCTCGATAAAAAAATTGATATCTTTGCAAAGGCACTTATAAGATACTTAGGGTTTTAAGCAATTTTTGACACTAATTTGTTTATATTTTCTCGATTCGAAAACAAAAGAAATCAGCATCATAAACTCGCTTTTTGCAGTTCGTGCGACAAGTCAGTATTACACTGACTTATCTTTTTAAAAATGCAGACCAGCTGCTCGGTGGGCTTTGAACCCTACTTATGATTTCATTCTTCTCTTTTCAACAATAATTCATTTAAAACTGAAATATATGGACAGCGTTGAACTCTAAATTTACGTTACTCTCAGATATCTGATTTTTATTTACTTCAGTCGTGCATGGCACCTGCGTTATTAACGCAACATTACGAGACTTTGGAAACAATAATTATTCAAGGCTATATTGCAAATAAATTTTCTATTGATCATGACGTTCTTATTATCTCTCTCTAACAGATATATTATTGAAACAATTTTTAAAGTGAGTCTTGAACATTCATTGTTATTTACAAAGGCGTGCCGAACGTCAATCGAGTCTCTTTCATGACGAGTCTTCGTTAAAGCATTATTCGCGTATTTCGATCGCGAAGCTGAATTAGAAAGCAATTAGCGAGGATACCTTCCCTTGTGCTTGAGACACATTTTTTCATACCTACTAATTTCTATATCAACAATTTTTAAAATTAGAATAAATTTAGCATTCGTAGAACAGTACTATAGCAATTCAAAATTCGTTCAATTCAAATTCGCTTCAAACATCGTTTAATAAAATGTAAAATTTCTTCTTAAATTTAACATATCACTAATATTTTCTGGCTTTTCATAAAACGAATACAATATCAAAAATACATTTATGAAAAGATATAATATTAATATGCTAATTACGTTTTCTTGAGGCATTTTCCTTTTCTAATCGAGTCCTAGAAAAGTCAATACGTCATATCAGAAAATTTTGAGCTTTCACGATAAGAAAATCGTTCCAAAAGCTAAACTTGTCTAAAAACCAATTTTGGATTGTTACATTACTGACCAGAAGAATAATTTTTCACAAATCTTAACAATAAATTTTCGTCATTTCTAAATTTAAAATACATATATATATATATATACTTTGTAATAAAATTTTAACGGCATCTGCGCCAATTTATCATAGTATCAAAAATTAATTTTTTTTTTCTTTTATTTTCGATTCGTGCTATTCAATAAAATCACTGAAATATCATACAAAACTCCTCGCGCGAAAGAAAAAAACTAGAAGGAATTATTTCATTGAACTTTCTACTGTGCTCTCGTTTTATTACTTGATTGCTCACTGCATTCGCTATAGGACGGCCCGGAACATCCGGCATGTCACATCGTCTGTCCCGTCGTCATCTTCCTTCGTCTTCTTTTATCTCCGGGAAGCGGAAAACCACTCGCTTTCAAAGCGTATGTTTTTCTTCAGACCTCGACGCCGAGCACCCGGTCGACAACGTACTCGTACCTCTGGGGCTCACCGTCCTTATCGTCCTCGGGTTTTTGCGCGTCGCTCGGTAGCGTCGCTTCCGCTTCCACGGGATCTCTTTCAATTTTGTCTTCGGCAGGTATCCTCGTCACAGTGGCATTCGAGGTGGAAGTCTCGCTGTTCGCTGTCGGTGGGCCGCTTGACTTCCGGCTCGCGTGGTTATGCGTCGACGAGCTGCGCGAACTCGTTGTTCTGCTCGGCTCGGACGCGTACCTGCGGTGGTCGTGGCCAGGTGCAGAACTGGGCTTGTCCATGGCCTCATCGGGTGGTATTACCGGCACGTTCAGGTTAACTCGGGTGAAGAAGGCCATCTTTTCTCTACAAGGAAAGTGAAAATCGTTTAGTACACTGTCTTGGTCATTTTTTAAAATGCAGCAGTTTTCTTATGAAAGATAAATTTTAACTCCATTTACGGCATATAATAAAAGAAGTATAATTTAAAAAAAGAAACTACTTACTTGAAGGAAATGATATCGGGCTTTCCCTTTCCAGCCTTTGTCTTTCTCAGTTTATAAATTTCCTTGCTGGTCTTCCTCAACATCTTCTCCACCTTCTTGTCCTCGACGCTCTTGCCGTTCTTTCCAATCTCAGCCTGCTGCATGAGTACCTGGAACTTGTCGTCCTCCAGCAGCCAGCTGGCCATGTCAACGTCACCCTTTTCGCGCGCCTGCTCGAGCCTGACTTTTAGCTCTCGCAGCCTGTTGAGCTCGTCGTGAAGATTGGTCAGTCTGGCGTGTTGCGCCTGGAGGTCGAGCTCGAGGTCGAGTGATGTGCGCGCCGTCGCCGAGAAGTGCGTCGATGACTTGGATTTGACGACGGATGGCGATTTGCAACTGAGAGCTGACGAAGGCCTACGCCAGCGTAACGAGCGACGTTCCACCGAGTTGCGCTGGAAGGGGCCACCACGACGGTACAGTGGCATGCTGCTGTCGCTGTCGCTTCGGTTCAGCTGTAAGACAGAAGATTCGTTATAACCATGTCACACGTACTGCATTTGTTTTAAAATGAAAAAGAATTGGTAAGTACACTCACTCTGCAGATGTAGTGGGTTCGGCTGACGGCCGCGCTCGGCGAAAAAGTCTGGCTCCTCTTGATCACGATGGAGTTCTTATCGTCGTGCACGGCGCCGGGAACGACTCCCGCCGCCGACAGCTTCCGCTGCTTGCCCTGCTCCGGAATGAAGATGCACTCGGTGTTTGTCTCCTTGTCTGAAGTTTGATTAGCTGCTGTTACGGGAATTAGGGCCATCGACGCTGCTGCCGCTGCCGCTGCTTCTTCGGCAAGTTCTTCGTCCTCCTAAAATATAAATACATTTTACTATTAAAAAAAACGTCTTTTAGTATGTGAATTGAGTGTTATAATCTATCTTTTGAAAGTCTAGAAAATTCTAGTAAGAGCAGAACCAAATAGACCCGGATAATAATCTACTCTTACTATCTGTGATTAATAATCTTGAATACGAGTCTCTGAAGTATGTCTCGCATTGATATCTCATCATAACTCAGAATGCCAGAAGCAATACTAACCTCATGTTCGAGCACATCCTCGAGCACTGTCTCTTCCATCATAAACTCAACGAGGATACCCTCCTCTTCGCTTTCCTCGCTGTCCGCGCTATTGCTATCAGTGTCATTATGTTCCTCCTCCACTTCCTCAGGGCTCTTCAGACAGTTGGCGAGCTCCTCGAGCCTCAGCGACACGGCAGTCTGTAGCTCGTCGCAGCCCTGATTGCGCGTGAGCGTCGACGTCTGCGAGCTGATGATAGTGCTCTCGTCGCTACTCTCCTCCTTGGTTTGTGAACTGGAGATGGTACCGCTGCTACCGTGGTGAGCTACAACGACGCCTCGGTACACCGAGACATCGGATTCCTGCTTGTCGTGTCGGTTACTGTTGAAGGGCACCAGCTGCTGCTGCGAGGCGGACAGCGACTGCGAGGAGCGAGAGGAGGAACCATCGCCGGATGACGAGGTCGATGGCTGCATGAAACGGTAGGAGAGAAGGTTGTACCACTTGACGCTCGGGCTCTCCGGGCTGAAGTCTGCTAGTGAGACTTGGGCTGAACCCTGAATCAACAAAAAATAATACGTTCTCGTTAGCTTTCCATCCTTGACATTGGCAGAAATAAAGGCTCTCTTAGGTGTTGAACTTACCAAGCACTCCTCAGACTCGCCGTTCGTGCACCAGACGTTGACTTGCAATGTCTTGGTGTAGAGCTTGTTGAGCGGCACGGCAATGGGGAATGTTTCGCCGAAGGTGGGCTTGCGCAGGTCCGTCACCGGTTTCGTACAGCACACGTGGTTCACTGGTGGCTGCATCGGTAGCAGAGCAGCTTTTATATACCTGTAATCACACAACCCAACATAAACATCTATTAATTCAACCGTACACTAAATTGCATCACTACGATCCCGATCATCACCATTGAACTTGACACGAGAGTGAATCACTCCGAAAGTCTTTCACAATCCGGCGATCCACGGAAAATCGATAACAGCGGCTTGCGGCTTTCTACTCGCGGCGAGGCAACGCAACGCGTAAATCGATATACGCGCTCTAGATTATACACGCGTGTATTTATACTTACACTTGCATGCTGTCGGGAATGAAGAGTGCGGCGAGGTTCCTCGCCCGCTCGATGCCGACGTGAAGGAGCCCGTCGCTTACCGAATACCTGCAGACAACCACAAAACATTAATCATCACACAACCCTTCCGAGTGAGAAAAAAAACATTTGTTCTCCAAGTTTTTAAGTATATGCAACGTACCTAAGTTTGATTTGGACTTGAGCGGTCTCGAGGTTCGCGTCGCCGGTCGTCGACGCGTCCTCGCGGCCGAGGATGCCGGAGAGTCGTCGGCGATTCGACGCCTCGAAGACGCCCGAGTCGCCGGCGACACTCTCGTCGGACACGGCGGCCGACACAGAGCGCGTGTTCGTGCCAGACGAGCTAGCCCGCGAGCGGATGCCCATGGGCGGCGGAGTCTCGCTGATTGGTGATAGTGGCGGTTCTTGTGTCAGTCCTGAAAGATCAATAAACGTACGGTTATAGTCAATGTAATAATATTATTTAAAAAGTTGTACACTTCATAGAAAAAATTGAACCAATTGTTATTTTTGTAAGAAAGTTAAAGACAATCCATTGAATAAATAAGAAATTAAGCTTATCCATTAACTTTGCATTTAAAAAAAAAATAGGAAATATACATGAATGAATAAAAATAAAACTAACCAGTGAGACCCGGCCTGCCGAGACCACTGCCCTGCGACATGTTGCACGACTGCAGGTCCATGGGCGGCTGTGGACTGTGTTTCGGCTGCTGGTGCTGGTGCTGATGCTGCTGTTGCTGCTGCAACTGCTGTTGTTGCTGCTGCTGATGGTGCTGCTGCTGCTGATGATGCTGCTGCTGTTGCTGCTGATGGTGCTGCTGATGATGTTGATGATGATGGTGATGATGATGATGGTGATTCTGCTCGGCGGTCGTGCAGTGCTGCTCCTGGATGGTTTGCTGACTGAGTCGCAGCTCGGCGAGCTTGTCCTCCAGCTGGGTGCGGTCCAGGTGGGAGGACGGCGCCGAGGACAGCAGTCGCTGCTGTTGCCGGCGCTGTAGTTCGATTTGTTCGTAGGCGGGTGGCGGTCCGACCTGTCGTACAAAATGAGACGTTTTTCAATGCCACGCCTGTCGAATTGTTACGGGTCTTTAAAATGTTATACATACCGGTGCGTTTTCGTACAAGGGCGAGACGGGCGGCGACACGCTCGACAAGCTGCTCCTGGGCGACAGACTGGGCTGCGACCTGCCAGGCGACGGTGTGCCGAGATTATTCGCTGTGCCGTTAGCGGTGCTCTGGTCGGAGCCCTTGAGGAGACGCTCGACGCGCCGATGGAGGTCGACCATGTCGACGGGCCTCTCCTGCTGCGTCGTGCCCATGCACTGGGGCCCGCCGTAGATGTCCGTGAAGCTCAGGCCCGAGCTCAGCGAGCCCTTGCTGCTCGTCGTGCTGAGGCTGCCCAGCGACGAGCTGCTGCTCACCGAGAGCGTGCTCGCCGACAGGCTCTTCAGCTGGCCCTCCAGCATCGCCATCGATCTGAGGGCGTCCCTCAGCTGCTGCAGCAACAGCTGCTTCTCCTCGTGCAGTCGGACCCGATCGGTGATGGTCTTGTTCGAGAGCTCGAACGCGTTGTTCAGGTCCTGCTCGAGCCTGCGTATCTCGCACTGGATCTTCTTCATGTCCTGCGTCGTGCGCGTGTGGGGCGTGATGCTGCGCAGCTCGCGCAACAGCTGCTCCTTCTCCTGGAACAGCAGCAGCTTGTCCTTGTCGCTCTCCGTCTGACCGGGTATCACCTGGAAAACGAGTGGAGATCGTGGTTTTAGGAATATG
>JAPYZP010002890.1:0-13986 GCA_030522985.1 Torymus sinensis
TCTATCATATATCCCTATACTTATTACACGATCGACCTATACCACGACCAATTGTCGTCACTTATGCAAGTACCATTCAACTATATTGACTCCAATATTGAATCTTTAAAAGTGCACAACACACCGCACTCGCGGCCTGTAAATTTATAATTCATTATCGACATACCTATCCATAAACCCCAAACATTGCTATACCCTTGCACAAGTGTACGTACTCGCAACTATCCTACCCTACACATGCGCGCAGTCAAGTAAGATAAGTAAATATAAACTAACTGAACGAAAAAGCCACCCCCGCGCCATCACCCGCCCCCGCGGCTCGCTCTCGCGCGCGCGGACAGGTGCGCGCGGTGCAGTTGGTACCCAAACAGTGCGTCGTTGTCATATCGTATTCGTCGTCTGTTATTTTCCCCGTGCGTCATGGCGGCCTTCCCGACTGTCAAAACAAACCGATTCAGCCGCGCATAATGTCGACCAAGGTAGGTAAAAATACGCCGACGATTTGGCGTACTGTTTTTCGTTGGTCTCTGTGTATGTAAGAGGGTGGCGAGAGATGTGAGGTTAGATGTTATCGCGGGGTTAACCTAGTTCGGCGATTAATCAATGCCGCGCGCGCGGGGTGTTCATGAATTTTTTAGCGGCTCTTTCAAAGTCGCGAGTAGATAGATACATAGCGTTGATGTAACAACTTGTCATCGTTTCAGGGGCCGATCAAGAAACCCTCCGAGTCCAGAGGCCAAGGGAAGAGCAAGGTAAGCTCCTCGAGTCAGAGCAGGGCTGAGGGTGAGGAGAGGAGGGAGAAGAGGAAGGAACCGCAGATCGTAGACTTGAGGGCTGCCGGGGATAGGAAGTCGAAAAGTACAGCTGGAGTGGGTAGCAAAGGAGTGCTGCCGGATAAAAACCCTGTGAAGCTTAAACAGTTGAGGCAGAATGGACTGTCTGTGTCGAGGTCGAGCTTTGAAGAGTCATCGAGGTCCTCCAGTACTGTCAGGAAGCCAGCGGTGCCCAAGGCCAAAGCTGAAAGCAGTAAGAGTGGTTCAGGTGATAAGGCGAAGAGCAGCGTTAGGAAGAGCACCAAAGAGAAGACTGCTCAGTCTCAGTACAATGAGAAGAGGGGTGAGAGTTCCTTGTTCGTTCCAAAAGACTCTGCCAGTAAGCTTAACGATATGATGAAATCAGATGCAAGGAGGAGTCAAGAGAGGACTCCAGTGAGTAGAGCTTCGGAGAAACTGTTGACGAGTAAAAGTTTAGAAAAAGCTTCGACAAGTAGAAGGTCAGAAAAAGCTTCGAGTAAAAGTTTGGAAAAATCTTCATCTGATAAGAAGTTAGAAAAGGTTTCAACATCTAAACGCTCTGATAAAGCTTCAACGTCTAATAGTTCAGAAAAACCACTGCCAAGGCGTGCTTCGCGAGAACGAAAAAGATCTAGAACTTTAAGTCCCAGTGAAGTTAAAGTTTTGCACTCAAAAAGTGATAATGCAAAATCAAAATCTAATGATACAGAGGAACCAGCAGCTAAAGTTGAAAATGATGAATACCAATATGAAGATGACTTTGAGGTATGCTATGTTGTACATTTAAGTATTTAGTTAATGTCAAAAATATTATCTTAATAAAACTGATTTCATTTTTTTTTTTTTTTGTTCAAGGATTATGAATCAGATTTTGAAGAATATCAATCTGAAATTAATGAAGAATCTGGCAGTGAATTAAGCATAGATTTAGACCCTATTGAACTTCGTACTGAGCAAAAGGTTTGATGAATGAAATGCTTTAATAAATTTTAAACAAAATGTAAATACCTACTAAACTTGTATCAATTGTTTAGAAAAGAGTGATAAATAGTGCAGATGTTCGTAGTAGAGTTGAAGAAGAACATATGCTTGATTCAGGTAATTATGAAATGGCAGAAGCAAAAAAGAGAGCAGCTATGGTGGAATCATTGATGGCAAGTCGAATGAAAACACCACCACCTCTACCAGAACTGAAACAACCAACTAATCAATCTTATAGGTTCGCTTTAGTCAGCATTAAATATCAAAAAGAATAAATTACTGTTTTCAAAATTTGTTTGTACTTTGTTTTACTATACTTTTAAGCATTAGTAAAATAGTATTATCTAATAATTTGCAGGGAAGATACAAATAACAGAGAAGAAAAACAGTCTGAAAATAAATCTTTACCTTCATCAACAGATGAAGGTTTTGAAGATGCACGTTCAGGTGATTTTGTAAAATCTCCACCAGCATCACAAATATCTCTTGTCAATCAGGAAAAACAAAAGCAAGAAAAAATCGTTGAGGTAAATATTTGTGGTTTGATGCATAATATTTCAAGCGTTCAGTAAGAATATATTTTTAACGATTCCTCTTTTAATCACTTTAGGAACCACCAAAGGTTCTTACAAGAGGTCAAGTTTTAATGAATATGATTAAATTAGACACAGTAGAATGGTCACTATATGAATCAACACCTATTTCCTATGATGAATTTATTCGAAGTTATGGAAAATTAAATACTCAACAGGTATATTTACGAATTATTACTTGCTATTGTCTTATACATACAGCAAATAATTAAATAATAAATAAACTTTTTCAGGTATCTACACAAACAAAAGAAGATAATCTTGATGTAGAAATTCAGACTGACAATAATGAACTGGAAACTAAATGGACACAGTTTCCAGTTAAGTGTAGAAGTGATTTAAAAACAATTGAAGATGTAAGACTGTTTAAAATGGAACACATTGGTGTTGGTGGAGAAAAACCAGATAGTGTATCACTAGTTAGCCCTTCATATGATATTTTAAAACTTAATGAATTTTTAAGTAGAGCAGGGAAAGTTATGTTAGCTTTACTAGAAGAAAAAGAATATGGAGGCAATATTCTTCAAAACGAAACACATGAATTTCCCTTTAGTGAAGGTTTTATTAAACTTTCAGTTAGTTCTTTATCTTTTTTATGTGGTAGGCAAGTCATGATGTTGCACTATTCTGAAACCAATAATAAAATTCTTATGAGCATTCACGCTTCCGCAAATGAGGTATGAATAAAACTTATTTTGTAAATCTGTTTATAAAAATATTTATTTATTCTAATGTTTATTATTTATAGAAAATTGAAATATCAAATAAGCAGGATTACATTATGGACTGCTGTATTGGCTGTGTCTGGAATGTAAATGAACCATCAAGGCCAATAAAATTATTTTATTCCCAAAGTCCAATAACAGCTTGTTGCTTCCATTGTACAAATAATAATATTGTTTTTGCAGGACTTCACGATGGGTAAGTTGTTTTGATTAAAATTAAAATTTAAGTTAAAAAAATAAGCGAGTTTTATCATCATTTTTAAATTTTTAAATTATTTTTCAGTTCTGTTTGTTTGTGGGATTTAAGAGAAGAGGAAACGTGGCACCAACAAATAATAGACAAAGTAAATGAAATGGATTGGATTATTCGAAGTACAACTTATACTACTGCAGGAAGTTGGGAAATCGAATCTCATATGTCTCCAATTGTATCTATTCGAATTCTGTCACGTATAGAAGACGAAATGGAAAATTACGACAACAGATTTATTTCGATACAAATTTGTACTCTTGACGAAGAAGGACACTTAATTATTTGGAGTGTCTTACGCAATCTTAGCCACAATTTAGACGATTTAGGTTTATCCCAATGGGGAAAGGTAAAGCTAGTCAAAAGCCAAGAAGTGCCTTTATATACAAAGAAAAATGAATTGAGCAGTATCAAAAAGTTATTTGTCGACATGAACGTCGATAATGTTGATAGCAACAATTTATACTTGGCCACGAATGACACTAATATTTTATACGCTAATTGTATTGGGGGTAGAAATAACAAACTTTATTATAAAATAAATGAAATGGGTAAAGTATCTACACAACTTTTATAATTTTATTGATATATCAGAAACATTGATATGATTATTAATGATTTTTTATAGATTCTTGTGGTAGCACAACATGTCTTGAAGTTTGCCCATTTAAGCAATCTTATTTTCTTGTATGTACCATATTCATTGTAAATTTCTATTACTTTTAATTCTATTACTTTTAACGAATAAAATTATTTCAGGCTGGTTGCAATGATGGAAGTATTAGACTGCACTCTTTAAATATAGAAACTCCACTGTTAAAGTTGAAGGATGAGGAGAGTTCTGCTGGAATAAAAAGTATACAGTGGTCAAAGTCGAAACCATTGACTATATACGTCCTAGACGAGTATTGCAGGTTTGTTAATAACGACCTTAATTTAATATTCTCATAGTTATGATAATAAGCAATAAATTGGTCTTTAGAATCGTTGTATGGGATTTGAGTAAGAGTGATATTTACCCCATATATACAGTTGTCACGAAAAATTGGGGCTACGTGAAATGTATGAAACTATCTCCTTGCAACTCGAATCGGAATATGTCTAATCAATACATTGTGAGTTGATTCAATCAAATAATTCAAACCATAAAGCTTATTTAAAGAACTTAAATTTTTATGTAATATGTTTTGAATTGCATCTTAGGCTCTAGGAACCGATACAGGAAATGTGGAAGTTCACAAGTTGAAAAAGGAATTTTACTGTTCACCGCAAGACGATAGTCAACAAGAATTAAACACGTTTTTACGATACGTTTCGATTTTATAATTCTGAATACTATACTTTTCTCTCGTTTGTCTAGTTGAATGACAATCTAATTTTAATTCCAACGATTTTAAGACTGTAATATCACATCCCAAAGAAGTATTATGTTCTATCACATCAAAGATATTTCCTATATATCGATTAGGAAGAGTTTTTCACTTTTATCAACATTACGACATAATCGTAAATAACTTACGAATTTTCGTCTTATGTAAAGTTTTAGCATCGTGATCTAGAAGTAGATTTGTTTTAATGCTAAGCGACATCGAAAGAATTCGAAAAAAAATCAAATCGAGATAAAATTACTGAATGGCCAAAGACTTATCAAAAAGCGCCTTAAAAATATTTTACAGAAACATATAGAACATGGAAGCCTAGTCACTTGTATCAACGATTCCGTCCAAAGTTTTACCTTAAGCGAATGATTGTGTAAAAATCAATTATGGTTATAGTTATTAAATTACGTAATCGTTAGAAAAAAAAGAAATCGTTATTGTTTAATTATTTCCACCTTGGCCCCGTGAAATATATACCCAGCGCCGTCATGAAAATGCAAAAGTTATGGAAATACAGGGTTATATAAAGCTTCCGAATGCTCGGAAGACGTCGGCCCTTACGTGTTACAGTATCGCAAAGACTAAAAAACGGTTGGAAACCTGTCGTGACCAAGCTTAATAAAGTTCGGAAGTTCCGGCCGTCGCCTCGTCGAAAACACGCTCGAAACTTCTCCATCATGTTTCGTAACGACACGATGTGCCAGAAGAGCTTCCTTATTTATATTTTATTCTTTTTTAATTTGAATGATTGAACATTAAGTAATCTTTTTTTTTTTATTTTTTAAATATTTTTTGTAAAATATTCAAAGTAATTGACAATTGATGGGTCATCAACTAAATAACAATTTTGTTCAGTGACACATAAGTTATTTTCTTACGTGCATAATAATTATTAGGTAAATCATATCGCTATACTTATAACTTACAAAATACTTTGCATAAGTAAGTCTAATTCTTTTATTGATTATTGACAGATAAATTCTAGGAAAAGTGTAATACATAATCAATATATTATAATTCGTGAGACTTTCGTAGTAATATTAACGTGAAAACAAATGGACCTAAACGTAGGAGTTTTGGGCAAAATTAATTATTTAATGCCGACGTTTCGAGAGTGAAATTTTACTCCCCTCTTCAGGGCTACAATCAATTGTTAATATTATAAGATATAAAGAATAATTTAATATTTGTGAGAGAAAATAAATACCATATAAAATTTAATTCTACCGATTGGCATCGTTAAGGTTAAGATTTGAAATAATAATGGAACAAATATTTTTACAGAGTCGGGTGGACGAATGTGCTGAAATAAATTAGAAAAGATTTGAATAAAATTAAGGAAACCAGAACAAACAGTAATAAAAAGTGATGAAAAATTTGACAAACTGTTGATTTAAAAAAAAGACTTACATCCTTCCTTGCGTCTCACTTTCATTTTTACACCAAGTACATTTAACCTAAATGAAACTTGGGCCAGCACTGAACGAAAGATAGCAACATTTGATTATGCGAATCAGCTACTTGCCGCTAATTATCCGTTACCGATCAGCTCAGGTGTCAATTTTGCCGGAGTGCAGCCGGTTATTCTTTTAAAAAATGATCTATATATGATTCCGGCAAAATTCATAGCTGCGTAGATCGATTACGGATAATTAGCGGCAAATTCTCCATGAGTTGGTTTTTGTTTATTTATTGATTTTATGGCAGTGCCCTGCTAGCTTGATAGCACGCTACATCTATTTTTAATCAAGTGCGGCAAATTTTTTATATTTACGGACAATTTACGGATAATTAGCGGAAAAATATCTATATGTAGTTATTTCGATTTTCCAAAGTTGCCCTGTCAACGATTGTCTACAAAATTAATTGCCAAGATTGTTCTTCTACTTACACCGGCATGAGCAAAAAGCCGAACCTGTAAACATATTAGCGCCGTAAAAAATTGATCAAACAACTTTGCATTGTAGAAAAAACTGGACGTACAATTGACTTAAATAATATTAAAATTTTAGATGAAGAAACCAATTTTTTCAAACGTACTTTCTCGGAAATGCTAAACATTTACTTCCGTACAAATACCCTTAAACCACATAGAAGATACGGAATTTCTAAAAAAAACTTTTACAAAGAAAACGATAGCTCTGGCAAACGAAGCACTGCATTTCGGCCTAGCAATTGTTTATGTATGTTTTTTCACATTCCTCCATCTTTTCCTAATACACGTTTGAGATTCGTTGGATTGGATCCTATCCGTGTCGCTTACGATGTAGGTAGACGTTTTATGAGTGACGTTAGTCACTTGGCTGGAAATATTAGCACTACCTATAGAGCCATTGATACGTTGCTCCGCCCACTTACTTCAGGCGTGCTCTCCTATGATCAACTCGAGTGAGATCAGCCACGAATGTCTCTCCCACCTTTGCCCCCTCCCTTCTCCCGTCCATTACATAGCTTATTCGCATAATCGAATATTGCTATCTTTCGTTCAGTGTTGGCCCAAGTTTCATTTAGTTTAAATGTACTTGGAGTAACAATGAAAGTGTGACGCAGGGAAGGATGTGTAAGTTTACTTTCTATTATTGTTTTTTTTCTGGTTTTCTTAATTTTATTCAAATCTTTTTTTATTTATTTACCACATTGGTCCAACCGACTCTGTAAAAATGTTTATTTCATTATTATTTCAAATCTTGACCTTAACCATGCCAATCAGTAGAATTAAATTTTATTTTCTCTCGCGATTATAAAATTCTTCTTTATATTTTATTATATGAACAATTGATTCTAGCCCTGAAGAGGAGCGAGTAAAATTTCACTCTCGAAACATCGGCATTAAATAATAAATTTTTCCCAAAACTCGTTCGTTGAGGTCCATTTCTTTCCACATAATCAAGCGTAATTCCATTGAGCGCTTATGGTGCAGCTATATTGCAGATTTAAGCGAAGGCACTTTTTGCACTGCATACCTATGCGCGTACATTTTCCTAAGGCATGATATTATAATGCACTATAAAAGTCATGCAGATCATATCAGAGAATATTCAAATTCTATACTATATACACATCCTGATACAACACCTACTGATTATATACATCATATATCATTTGATAGTCGTTCCACTCCAAACTTCACCCCATCACCAACCACGATAACAATCGCATTTCATGCACCTTCAACAACACGGACAACACAGCAGCCATTTCCCAACCCCAAAATTTTCGTAACTTACTCTCAACACACCACTCTCACGATGTCTTGCACTCCGCTGGACAGCCCGACGGTCCTGGACAAAATCCTAGCGACCGCCGACGTGCAGATGGTGTGCGTCGAGGAACCGCGAACCCCGCCACCAGCGCTCGCGCAGCCCGTTATCGTGGTGCACGCCGGCGCCGAGGACACCCCCGCCGATCAGCGATGCGCCGACCTCGAGGCCGTCAAGGCCGCGGCCCTCGACGCGTACGCCTCGCTCGTCAGGCAGCTGAGGGCGATCGACGTCGCCGAGATGACGATGCGCAGGATGGAAAGTTATTACCAGAAGGAGTGCGGCAAAATCGGCGCGGAGATCGAGATGGACGCCGCGATCCTTGACGTGAGTCTTGGCTGAGGATGTAACGTGTTGAACGGAATATTATTGTCGAGTGTTGTTTTAGTTTCGATCAAATTGACGATGTAATCGCTCGGGTTTGTAATAAGTCACAATTGTTCGTTGCATTGTAGATCAAGTTGCCGATTACGGTGTTCAATTATCGCTCACTTTTTAATGAAATTCAGATTAGGCTAAATTTTGTTGTAGTAGAAAATCATATTTTGAAGTTTGAAAAAGATACCTGCTTTTATAATATATTACATACCTATTCGGAGATTCGTCTTGGTTGGTTGATATATTATATTTGAAATAGATCTACCACAAAACGAATATTATTACACACATACATATTTAATATTATGAGGACATTTGAAAATTTATGTTTCTATTAAAAAACCTACAGTATTTTCAGGCTTACCTTCAAACGTTAACTGCGATAGTACTGACTTTATCGAAGAGATGCTTACATTGTTTTAATCATAAAAGGTTCCAATGATCAATATAATAAAAAGGATGCGTTGCATAAAAAACGATGAAAAATGTGTATAGAAAAGTAAAATCTTACTGAGATTTTCATAACTTTTAGTAGGTACCTACAACTTTCTATAATTTTCTACACGTTTCAAGAAATAATGTTCCATCAGGTTATTTGGAAAATTTTATTTAATTTTCCCGCAGAAAACTCAACGCAGTGACTTAAAAATTACCCACGTATGGTTAAACTTCCCTGATACAATTTTATTATAAGTTTATTATGTTCATATATACGGTCATTTTGAAAACATAATTCTCCAGAAAAAGAAAACTTACAATATTCCTCATCTTCACAACTTGTAATATTCCAGGAGACGAGTTTCAAGCCGGGTTGCGTGGGCGCGGTACAGCGCTACCGTCACCCGATCACCCTGGCGCGCCACGTGGCGGGCAAGAGCGACCTCGCCATCGTCGTCGGCGAGGGCGCGGAGATGCTCGCCGAGGAGATCGACCGCGAGGACGAACTGTTGTCCGAAGTCGACGATGCGGAGAACGGGTCGGAGACGATGGAAGCCGAGTCGAAGGAGCCCGTGAGCGGAGAGGGGAATGGCAAAGAGAGGCCGGGTAACGGGCCTGACAATAAAGAAAGGAGTACGGAGTTCAAGGTGGGTACAGGTTTGGCTGTAATATTATATTGGCTGGTTTCTGCCTAGCTCATATATGAGACTGAGATCGTTGTTGGTATAATAATATTGAGATAGAACACAAACATGATAAAAGTGAGAGAGAAGAGCTATCGTTCTGTTTTAGATTTTCAGTAAATTTTAAGGTATTATATTACTTCAACGAAGATTTAAATATTTATGATTTATTATTACTATTTTTTTTATTATAGTTGTCAGTCTGCACCAAAACAAACGAAATAAAACTGTTGTTTAAATATAAATAAAAAAAAAAAAAAACTTATAATTTTTATAACTGAATTTTGAATGAAAATCGGTTTAAGTGGTGACTGTTTGCTTTTTGTTTTTGTACAACTTTCTATTCGCTTCTCCGGGTAAATAAATTTCATATCTCCAGAAACTCTAGACACTGTAGCATTATACCTTCGCGTGACCGTACTATACCTACTTATCCGTGAGAATTCTCCTTTAACAATAAAGCTTGGTATTTTTCACTAAAAAAGTCATTGTAACTGGAAGAAAGCCGTATTTTCGGAGGCATTCTCACGATTTCATTCTGTTCAGCAAAATGACTAGAAATTTGTTAGAAAGGCTAATGTTCGATTAAGGTAGTGAAATATGCCTTAGATTTATCCTTTTAGAACTGCACTACCAAAATTGTTACAAAAAAATGTCAAAAAATTCTCTTTTTTGCCTAGCGGGCCTAAAGTAGCACTTTTGCTCCCGGCGCCCGATTGGAAAGGTTGTATTTTCGGCCTCGCTAAGGAAAAAAATAGTATACGCACCACGGGAGAAAATAAAGAATGCCTCAGATCGCATCGACAATTTACATGCGATCTGGGCCATTCTTTCCTTTTACTCCCTGGGTGCGTAATATACTATTTCATTACAATAATTTTGATAGTACAGTTCCAAAAGTTCTAAAATCCGACCACATTGGCGCATTGTTTCTGGTGTATCACACACGACGACCAATAATAGCCACACGTCCACAACCGCATATCCCTCACCGCAGCTCAAGACCTTCGGCACGACGATCCTCGACTCTCAGCACCGTCTCTCCTGCGCTACGGTCGTCTTCCGCACCGGTCAATTCGGCCGACTGAGCGCGACGGGCGTAGCTCCAGGTTGCGGCCTCGCAGGCGACTCACGCGGCTGCGTCAGCATGTCGGGCGACGACGCCGCGCTCTACGTCCACGCGCCCGCGCGCGCCGTCTTCCGCCACCTCGACGAGCACGGCGGCAGCCTCGGCTGCGCCTTCACCACCACGATGCTGACGCTCGCCGAGCGCACCGGCAAGCAGAGCTTCGGCGGGGCGACGGTGGACGACAAGGGCACGCCCTCGGTGTTTTACAACAGCGAGAGCTTCCCCTGGGCGTACTGCGCGTACGGGAAGATGTTTTACGGCTGCGCCAGGGATGAGGTCAGGGTCGAGGATGTTATAGTGCCCACGATTGAGTGCAGGTGCCCGTAACGGGCAGAGGTGCCGAATTTTTACCGGTGAACCGGGAAATTAAGAGAGAAGATTAATTGTTGATGATTCGTGGGTAGTTGATTGGTGTGTAGTTGGAGGTGTTACTTTAATACAACGTTTGATATGGACAAATTTATGAAAGTATAATTAAAAATATTTTAATGTAAATTCAGTGGCGTTGGGTTACATCCAAGTTATCAGATAAACAGTCGATAGCGTAATCTCTATCCCACGAAACGTATATATATATATATGTCTGAGGTTCTTTATGCGTATTGATATAAATACTCTCCACAATTCGATTTCTTATGTATTTTTTAAAAGCATGAATTCTATTACGATGCACAGTGGTCTAAGTTACCGAGAAGCTGGTCAAAAAGCAATTTTTAAAGTTTGCAATTGCTTAATATCCAATACACTGCGTCTGTTCTATAGAGGTATAACTGCAACAAATCCCATTGCTATTTGTTAAAAAGCAATCAATTTTAACTCTCGTTCACAGCATAGAAGTTGCGGCATCGTTTATATTCTGTAATTTTTTAAATTTTTTAGTATGTTTCTTTAAAATGAACGTGTAAATATAAATTCATTTTTTAAAATCATGTATCCATAATATTTTATTTCTCAAATATACATCAGAAACAAATAGTCTGCCCGTCAAGAAATAGAAAACGAGCTCCGATTTTAGCTTTTACATATAAGCTCAAAATAACACTAATTTCACGCATTATTCATACAAATCTTATAATTTAAAATGGTTATCCCCACTTATCCCCTAAAATCCAAGTAGGAGACTCTTTAGAAATATGTCAAGAATTGTAAACGACTTGGAAATCCTGCTCAAACCTGCTCTCCTCAAAATAATCGCAAGTATTATGCAATTTCTACAAATTCCGTTGTTTTTGTCAAAAGTGCTCACACTCGTCGTATACTATGAAATATTTTTCATTACGTGCATTTACAGGATAGTATTATGAAATCTCAGATTATTTACAGAAAATAGTTTCTGAAATTGAAATATTTCAATACTTTTTAAATAAATTTTGAGATGAATTCCTGCTGCAGTGAATAATCTCACAAGCTCTGTAAATTATATAGGAGAGCAAATAGTCCAAAAGTATCTAGAAGTAAAACAAATCGAGACATTTTAAATAGATGGTTAAAGTCGAAAAATTATTAAAACGAAGACGCTGAATAAAATTATTTTTTCCATCATTTGTATTGAATTATTTATTTACTTATAAAATGAACTTTATTTTACGATCATTTTTTACGAAGTTATGTTTGCATAAATATGCTCAAATTCATAACGCATCTTCGTTATTTTGATGATTTCGTTACATACAATATATACGCTTATATAAATTTGAATCAGCGATCTCAAAAACATTAGTATATTCAGTTTTTTTCAACGCTTCTGCTATTTGCACGTCAGATTTATGTATACAAAGTATATACATATATAACGTAATATAATTTCTCTAGTCAGATATATAAACAAAACAAAGATTGTACTCAAGTCCAACTTTTGGCCAGCTTTTCGGGTAAACAGACCACTTGTGACTTTATCACAGAAAGTGCAAGTATTATGTGTTTACATGATCAGGGAGATTCATAATTAATAAAGCAAAATACATTGTGTTGTCAATTCAAGTGCTTTGTAATATGGTAGACATGATTATTTTCATCTCGAAAGTTTTTTCTTATGTAACTTCATCACAGAAAGTGAAAGTATGTGTTTACTAGGTCAGAGACTTCGATAATGTTTAAAACCCAGAAATCAATCTTTCAGATTATGATTAAATTATTGATTAAATCTCTATAATATTTCTAACAGAGAGCAAAATCATATCTCGGTTTAGCTAATCCCATGTCTAATGAGAGGATATAAGATTTTAATTTTATCCAAATCGGGTGTTATTATTCTTGAAATTTTAAATTATACATAAAAACTTTATTACTGTTTTTTTAAAATATTTTCTTCAAAAATAGAAAAGACTAAATAAGATGGTTTGAATGTAATTTCAATAAAAAGCTGAACATAAGTAGGGGAGAGTGAGGCTATATTGTACACTCAGGATAAATTTATTTGCCGCTAATACTCTTGCGTTTCGTTATAATGACGGTTTTTTTTCCAATAAGATGAAACTTCAGAAAAGCCTTATGAGCATCGAAACCCTCAGTTACTAAAATTATACATTGCATTACCTTACGACCGAAAGTGTACTATAAAAGAAAAGTGTAGAATATGTCCTATTCACCCCTGCATGATTTTTATTTAATAATAAAGATAAAGCGTATCTGTCTCTGTGAAAAAACATCACCATACTTCATCGCGTATTTTAAGGTGGCTCATCAGTAAATGAAAACACTGAAAATCTGAACAAAACTTCGAGTCTCTAGGAAAATTTTTGTAAATGACCCGTTACAAAATTCACTTTTTAACATGTCTACCTAGTATGGGGAATCATCTAATGTTGCATCGGAAAAGATGACCCTCGCTTCGCTCGGGCGACAAACTACACCCGTGCAAGAATGACCCACTTTGCACACTTGTATCGAAAATAACTATTGCACACTAGCGTGCGGGAATGTGCATGCTAGTTTGGACACTATTCGGGTTCGCAAAATCGAATTTGGCACAGTTCGTTAAGAAATAGTACATTACGCAACAAGCACGCAAAATATCAAAATTTGCACGTGTTGTGTATACTATTTTTCCTAACGAGTTCCGCAGAGTTTGATTTTGCAAAGTCCGTTAGGAAAAGATTTTTAATGCCTAAATATACATAGAATAGTCAAAGTTCGCTTACTATTCAACCGAATTCGATATTACACAGAAATATGGAATCCAACAGTTGTAGATAATACTTCTAATGTACAAAACCTATAACAAGATTATTATTGCCTAAAAATACCTGAAATAGTAGATTTTCTTACTATTCAACAAGATTTGAAAAGTCAAAGACACAGACATATTGAATTCAAAAGTTGTAGGTAAGATAATTATGTCAGATCTGATCATGCGAGGGATAATAGAAGATAGAGA
>JAPYZP010002891.1:0-15754 GCA_030522985.1 Torymus sinensis
TGTTCCAAAGAATAAAGGGTGCGTCGTCGCCCCGCTTACTCGTCCGTCACTTCGTTCCTTAAACTCGCCAAGCAGGGCGCTGCCGCGCCCTTTGATATAGTATTTTGTTAAAGTAAAATAAAAATATTCCAAGAAAAACTTGACGTATATGTAAACGCTTATATGTAGAAATCTACAAAAATTTTTCATAAGATAACAATTTTTCCTGAATATCCGATTATTAAAAAAGATTTTGTAACCCCTTTTTTTAACATAAACATTATTATTAAAAAATGTTTTAAAAAAAGTACATAGCAACTTCAATAGTGAATTGTACAATCTGGAAGAGTCGTAAGTAACCTCTCGAAAAGGAAAAAGAACTATAATAACCAGCTTTAATTGTTATTATGTCCCACCAGATACATTTTTTAATTTTCACGAAAAATCATAAAATATTTGTGGATTCCCTCATATAAGAGCGCCACCCAGCAAGCCCATTAACACATTTTAATAACGTGATCACGAATTCTTTTCGATCATCAAATATCGCGTAATGAAATACGGGAAGAATCTCGAGCGTTTCATTTTTCACGCATACACACACACACACCCCCACACTAAAGCAACCTCCGGTGGAGGTTGTCAAATGTAGAGCAGCGCCGTTACTCGAAATCTGTTCATAATTAAAACAAAAGCAGCAGCGGCAGCAGTCGGGCGCCCTCCCACGTACACACTTATTACGCCCATACACACACCCTTACACACGTAAATTCTCGAATGAATTTCCGCGAGCGAGTTTCCCAAAGTATGCCAATAATCCCGCGCGCGCGCGATGAAGAGAGAGAGAGAGAGGAGAAAGAGAGGAAGCGAGAGAGAGAGGGCCTTTTTTCCGTCCTAAACTTCGCAAAGTCATTTGGAAGATTTTGAAATTCAAATTAGAGAACATACTTTAAATCGCCCTTCCCTCGCGGCACTGCTCGCTCGCTCGCACCGAAAGTAGGCTACTCCATTGATTCGTCCCACGGGCTCGCTTTATATACATATACGTATATGTATGCATATATATGTATATATATTTGAGCCCGTAAGCGGGAGGGACTGATTTGAGAGCTGAAATTTTAATTACGCGATTTTCCTCTTTAGCAGCGCGCGCAGCCTTTTTTTCTCTCACTTCTCCCGAGATTCCACGGAGCCTCCGATAAAAGGCGAGGAAGAAGGAGGCGTCGGCAGAGTAGGAAGAAAAAAATTGGCCGAGGAGAATTCCTGAGCGCCTAATTGACTTCGCGCTCGTGCGCAAAATTGCACAGCTCAATCACCGAGGATATGAAAAAAATGCGAGTGCGCGCGCCTTAAAGCAAATTGAGCGAAGTGAAGGGGCGAGAGAGAGGGAGGGAGGGAGGAAAGGGGGAGGGAGAAAGAGCATCTGGCCGCGGCGCGTGGCTAATAATGAAACCGTGAAGACGTCATTTTTCGCGCTGGAGTACGAGAAGGGGAGCTGAGGGCAAAATAAAAACTTTCCTGGGCTAAATTATACTGGCATTTATTCGTTATGCGAATAATTTCAGCCGAGGTAATAAGCTTACTTTTTTGCTTGCTTTTGGAGGAAGCGCTGTGATGGTTAAAAAATGGTTTTTCTTGAAAACATTCCAAGAAGTTCATTTCAGGACATTCGGAATGCTATACAGACCACCTTCAGAGTTCCTAGAATTAACCATTAACTTTGTTATGATACATCGTATACTTTTGACATATTTTTAAGTCCTGTAATTTATCAAAAGGCTACTCTGTGTAATATTATCATGACTGAAAAAAAAACAGAGTGTCATTAAAATTTTTATTTAATTTTTAAATGTAATTTTACAATTATATTTACACACAGTTGCACTTGCATCAAGTAATTGCAAATATTTAAATTTATAATTAATTTGCGATCGTCGTTATATATAATATAATACATGCGACGCGCGAAAAGTAATAATTAAAATACTAAATAACAACTCTACTGAATATAAACCTATTCAAAAGTTCTTTTTGTGAAATAAGACATACAGCTAATTAATTATATCACAGCACACATACATTAAGTCATAAAACACTTTTGTTTTCTATTGTATCAAAATGCACTATATTACTCATTAAATATACATGAATAATTCTATATCGATCCGAGTTATGACACAGTTTAACTGTATGTATGAAGCGCAGTATAATAAAACTAATAATAATAATACAGGCTAATTATTCTCCATTCCTAAATACGCATGAAATAAGATGATTATATTATTATAAACGTCATACTGACATTTTCCTCTGATTAAACCGATGCTCATAATAAACGCGGATACCTATGGAAACGTATAAATGCGGTAGACGTAGATAAATGTATAAAACAAACATCATTCATTTATTAAAGCTCAGGAAAGTTAGTAAACTTAATATAAAATTTATAATGCGTTTATAAGCTCATAAGCTTAAGTTCAATAAAAATAAATAGAAAAGTCAAGATTTGGAAAAAATGGAAAAGAATAATGGTTTTATTTATAGATATGTTCATTTTACTTTAAATGTGTAAATTTGCGCAAAATCTTCCAGTTAACATTAATTTTATAATTTTTTTATCATTTTTCTTTACATTTTGCATTAAAAATATTAATTAGAAAATTCAATTTTATTGAGCCATCAAATTTGTCATAACAAAATTACTATATTAGGCAGCCTAATATTTCAAAAAGGTACTTTTCGTAAATTCGAGTGTACTTTTACAAAAATCGTGCTACTTCCCCAATTTCTTAATTGCCTGGCGCAAATCGCGACACTAAAGATTTAAAAGGAAAATCCAATGAAATCGCCGTCAAAAATTTAACAAGGTATTGGTGAGTAAAAAATTATCAACACATTTTTAAGAAAATTGCTAATTCAAAAGTAAAATATATAAAATACGATCAAGTTGAAACTCCTACTGGAAAATTCTACATTCATTTTGAAAATCTTTGAACTCTATACATACAACAATTTCACAAAACGTATGAGCCTTTTTTGTTCGAAAGTTTCGCATGAATTCTTTTTACATAATCTACTGCACCTCAATAATTCCAAAACTGGCTTGATATATAAAATACAAAAGAATAAAATGAAAATATTTTAGTCAGGCAGAAAATCCCGCAACTAAAATATTAGTCGCGGAAGAAAGGTTTCGGAATAATCCATATCGATTTTTCCTCTCCCCGTACCCTCCGTCCTTCTCCTCTACTTCGAATAAAATGCAACAAAACCAAATAAAATCCGGCTTCTGAATAAAGTTTTAGGTACTATAAAATCCGACTCTTCCTCTCTCTCTCTCTCTCTCTCTCTCTCTCTCTCTCTCTCTCTCTCTCTCTCCCCCCCTCTCCCTCCCCCTCCCCCCCCCCCCCTCTCTCTCTCTCTCTCACCCGCTCCCTATTTCGCCGCTGTGCACTCGAATCGCATAATCTTACAGGCGCGTAAAAAATCCGGCGCTTCGCGCGTAAAAATGCAAAAGAGCGCGCGCAAAAAGGAGAATAACTCGTTTCCGTATAGCGCTTCTACGTCGCGTACACGCGAAATAAAGGAACCGCTCTGGCGTTTTCCGATAATTGGTTAGTTACTGATAAATGACCGCTAATGGAAATTTTAATATAAACGCAAAAGAGAGAAGAAGGCGGAAGAGGGGGGAATAGTTTCGAGTGTGGCCGAAAAACGATTTTGCGCAGCTGAACGCGAGAGGCCAAATGGCCGTGGGACATAGGTTGGCGCACCTGCGACCGTCGAGCTTAAATTGCAGGCCTGCGGACCGCGGGAGCAGCGCGTTCTCGCGAATGAAAAGTTTATGAATTTTCCGGCCCGCCCTCCCGCCGAAGATTTTGTTAATAGACAGAGTTCACTTTTTTTTCGATCGAGCGAAAAACGAATTTTTTCTCTCTCTCTCTGTCTATGCTGTACTGCAGTGGCAATTGTAAAACAAAACGCGAGGGTCGGTGCTTTTGGCGGAAAATTAGTTTGCCGCATGGTGTGTTGCTTTAGTAAAACGTTTTTTTTTTTTTTAACGCTGAAGAATATTTTCCGTAAGTGCTACTCCTGCACACACAGAGAGGAATGGTTATTTCCGATAGTAATTGGATTACAGGCTGACAAAATGGAAAATATTCTATGATTTCTTGTTAAATTTTCGTTAAAAGCAGCAATTTGTATATTCTGCTCCTGGGAAATCTTGTAATTTTGTTTTCGGTTGAATAATCAGTTTATCAATTTAAGTGGGAAAATCATATATTATATAAATTGCAGGATGTCCATGAGTGCCACAGGTAACTATCAATAAGGAATGTATAAAACTAATAAGAACATACGGATTAAATGCAAATTTAAGCATCTGTACCTATACGAATTGACCTGTGTATAAATGAGAAAATATTTAAATAGTTATTTTTTACAATTTTTACTACTGAACGTCGCATGAAATCCCCATTTTTCTACTTATCTTAACAAACCTTTATTTATTTCAACTATCACACCATTTTCACGAATTAAATTTTTTTTGAAATTACATATTTTTACAAGTTCTACACAATAACACTGGTTTTATATATTCCCCTACTTTTCTCTATTTGCTACGTATCCGTGGGCATCCTCCATTTTACAATTATAATTCTTTCGAAACATAGTAACTACACTAATTTTATCTGAAATACCCATGTATGAAGAAAAATTTTAACTTTAAAAATAAAAATAAAAAAAATTTTTCGTCAAATAATAGTATCTTTCGTTCGTATAAACTGTATGAATATTATCAAAATATAGAATTTTGAATTACTATAGCAGAAGCCTTTTACAATTAATATTCACTTGATTATAGATAGTATTAACAATCCAGAGAATTAGTTGTGCTAATGATAGATATTATCACAAATTATCCATTGCATAAAGCTATGAATTTTAATCACTGTAATAGTATGCCAATTAGTATCTAATTAGTTCGCAGTTATTCACATGCTTACTATTTACTCATACTACTAACAAAATTATTGTTTAAATACGTCATTTCTTTTAATTTCCAACATCAAAACCACGTTATATAAAAGAAAATGAACGTGTCTCATCCAAGATCATCTCATCCATCAAAAACTTTGACTTTATAGGACGAATAAAATTCACTTCACTCATTTTGTGAAATATACTACAACATTTATCTTGCAAGCTATACAGTGTGACTTTTTTATTATAAAATGCATTAGAAAGTTACGCTGCATCTCTTCCGAATCTAAAAGTAAATGTGTCTCCGTAAAGCAAATGTAACAGCCGAGTCGAAGAAAGCAAAATATCTCTATGTATACACAATATCCGTGTAAAATACTCTTTCGCCTCTTCCCTAATGCTTTTACATTAAATTACAGAATACGAGATTGGAATACGAAAGGTCTTTACGTGGGGCACATTTTTATCTGAAAAATGTGATAGACCGCCGGAAAGGCCATAGAATATTCATGCGCGAGCGAAACTACGTGTGTATATATATATATATATATACGCGTAATAAGATTCGGCAGGGCGCGCATGGAGGAAAGGTTCGCTCGCGACTTCTGAAACCCCATAAAGGAAGAAAAAAAAATCTTATTTACAGCAAAAAGAAAAAATAAAACTTTTGATTTAAAAAAGATTTAGCCCCGGCGAGGCGCGCGGGCTGGACTCCGAGAAAGTTAAGAAAAATCCGATTAAACTTGGCGCGTGCGGTGTATCGCGGCACGCGCTGTATAGACGTATACATCTACTTAAGTAGATGCACGTCGTATCCGGTAAGACGCGCCACCGCTGCACTCTATACTTACTCTATATACGTATTATACGCGTACGCGCGCGGAACCTTTCGCCAACTTGGCCGAGCGCGTTTTTTAATACTCCGACTACCCCTCTTGGCCATTTAATAAACGTATATATGCTAGTGGCACACAGACGCGTGTCCCATTGATTTCCCCGAATGCGTATACCTATTTACGCGTGCGGCCTTGGGCAGAAAGTCCGGTACCGTATATATAGGGAGAAAAAAAAAGTTTTCGAGATGAACTCATCAAAACATGTTTTGACGTCTATGAAGAGAGGCTAGAGTCCGAATAGACTATTTTTAGGAAGCGCGTGCGTAGTTTAGGATATATATATATATACGTGCGTTCGCGTAGACCCCGAGGGGCGCGGCGGTCGCGGGGATAGATGACCGGCACTATCTGCGCCCTCAGCCCTTTTTATCTTCGCAAAGCTGTCCTTTATGGGGGCGAGGGGAAACAAAATACGCGCTGTTCGCAGTAATACGTCCCGAGACAGTAGGAAAGAAAGTGGCGGAAAGAGGAGGCAAGTTTGAATGGCGTCCGTAATTTCGAAATGACTTGTTTCAATTACTGCCCGCTTAGAAGACGAACGTGATCCTGAAGACTTATGTGCGCTACAATATGAGGAGGATAAATTGGAATTTGTTTTTCCTGCTTTTGATCTATACGCATAGTTGAACGGTTAAATGCTGTATACATGTCAAATATAACTTTAATTTGTGTTGAATTTTCTATGAATAATATAATAAAACTAAAGTATAATATTTATATATATAAATATTGAAAATATTGCATATCTGAATAATTATTCAATGCCAAATCTTAAATTAACCAGAGTGATAGCTCTGTAATATCAAATGTAGTAGATTTTAATTGAATAAGTCAATTATAGTTTATTATGTTAAAGTAAGATTTGCCTGATGAAAGATAACAAGTTAATTAGGGAAGCTTCAAGTTTTCAAGATTATAATCAGAGGAGATAATTTCTCTTCTTCGTCTTCGTAATCAATTTTAAAGTACAAACTTGATCCGCGATTCAGCGAAAAATTTTAACGTCTGCCCTATTTTAATGATATAAGGCAACAAAAAAAATGGATTAACAAGACAAAGCGCATTAAGGGAAGAGAAAAATTTTCGCCGGACCGAAAACAATGAATTCTTAATTGGACGAAATCCCGCGAAGTTCGGCAAAACAGCCACCAGGCACAACTTTCTCATCCTTTCAAAGGCTCTTCGCTTGCTCTCTCTCTCTCTCACTCCTCCCCCGTTCCTCCCTCTCCAACACCTCAAACGGAATACGTAAAATATTTAAATACCCTTCTCCGGCACTCTCCCCCCCCCCCTTCGCCTCCTCTTTTCCCACCGACGAAAAACTTTTTAATTAGTTCCTCGAGCAGGCGTAATCCTTCGCCACGCATCGCGGCGGAGGGGGGGTGCAAAAAATTAATTAAGTAAAAAAAAGGAGGCGACGAATCGAGGTGTTTATTCTCCTGCGGGGATGTCGTCCCAACGCGTCTCTAAGTGACAGGTTGTGGCGCTCGTGCGCGCTTCATCGCCAAACTGTATATAATACGGGGGCGGGCCGCGAGCGTAAAGCGAGTAGGAAATAAAGCGAAGAGACGCAGCGCGCGCAAGAGAGAGAAGTGCGCGCAGAGGGGAGAGAGCGTTGGCCGGAAATCGAATTTTGCCGCGAGAGGAATAATATTGGATTTGCTTCTCTCTCTCTCTGTGTGCAGCTCGGCTAGAAAGGGAATTCCTCTATCTCCGCCTCTCTCTCTCTCTCGTCAGGATCGGTGTATATATATATAGGAGTGTGCGCTTGTTCCGGACACTTAGTTTTTGACGCGCTCTTTGCCCGTATCAAACGCATCTCTGCCGCCTCGCCCCAGCGCGCGCGCGCGCTTAGGCCATTGTAGGATATCTTTGTGGATTTAGGTTACGTTCAGCGCCGAGCGACTGCTGTGGAAAAATGCGAGAGTGGGAGAGAGATGTAAGTGCGGATAAAGGATATGGGACGCGCGGGGCGTTTCAGGGCGCGTTTAGCTTTGTGGCCGCGCGCCCGCGCGCGGAGCAGAGGTGCGAGAGAAGCTGATGAGAATTGGAAGGGCGGAGAGGTGGAGAGAGTGAGAGAGATATCTCGTTTCTCTTTATTTTCCGGACCTCTTTTTCAGCGTCGCGGCGCTCTTTCCAACTTTTACCCTCGGCTTTGCAGGCGCCCGCGCGTTTATAGATCTGACGGTTTAATAGACGGCGGTTGGGATGGGGTCCGTTGTCAAGTGCCGGATTACGGTTAATCATATTATTATAATACAGCAATTAGGCGTGAAGTTTGGAATTAGGAATGGTAATGACATTCAATGTCTAATGCTGTTGTATTATACTTCGTCGTGGGCGAAAAGTATACACGGAGAGAGCAATATCGTTTTACAGGCGTGTCTCGCCATTTAGTAAACAAGAATATTAGATTTCGGTTTTGGGTTGCGAAAAAAGCATTTAATTCCTTGTGAAAACGCGCGCTTATATCAAAGCTTGCGAACTCGTCTTGTAGAAGTATCCGATAACAAAGTTGCGCAGCCAAATAGCTTTTCCTTTTCGGAGTCGAGCTAACTAATTTTAACGGTATATACGCTGTATTATATCTGTTAACACTTTGCGTCGCAGCTCCGCTCTGTTATACCTTCACGAGATTATGAATTACCCATAGCTTGGGCGATAAGAAAAAACGAATAGCCACAAGCTCGACGCGAAACTCAATATCGCATTTTAAGCTTATCTATTTTCCACTCTCTCCCCTCCTCTCTTCTTTGATGCTATTTTTATCCCTTGAAGGTTGAAAATCTATTTTCAGCGCAAAGGTGATTAACGACGATCTGGTTTCTCCGCGCGCGAGTTTTCAGTAAAAATGAATGAAAGAAGAAAAAAAATGGAGAGAAAAGCGTTGACATTCAACTAGGTCAATCGCCATATAACTCTCTTCTGCCTGCCGCGTACATATAACGCCAACGTTAAAAGAAAATCATTCCGGCAACGACGCTCATCAGTACAAACAGCCATTTGCTTCCCTCCGAAATCGCGAGAGAGTATATAGTAGCCCTGATGTGCCGCACGACCGCACCGCAATATAACCCAGGGAATTTCGCTTCACCGCGAAAGCCGCGAGTTCCTTTTTCTACTCCATATATATCCCAGCCAGCCAGCCAGGCCTTATCAATTATTGCACGGCAATCCGGCCCCCTCGCGAACCCGATAATTTATCCATCGCCTCTCTCAACAGCGTATAATATGCATTATACGCGGCACACGCGCGCGCGCACCTCGACACCTCGACAGTGTCTCCCGGTGCATTATGCATAAAAGGAGGGAGCGAGCGTACATAGGAGCAGAGTGTAGAGAGAGAGAGAGAGAGAGAGAGAGAGAGAGAGAGAAGGAGGCTTCGACGTACGCGACGCCTCCCGATCGCACACTTCGCCAGCTTCTCCGCGTGCATAATGGATTAAACGATTGCCCGTTTATATTATTACGTATTTATGGGAGGGGAAAAGGAGGTGCTCGATTGTTTGCGTACGCCGATGGATAAATCAGCGAGTGAATGCGCCGCGTTGATCCCCGAGTGGTGTATTTGTATATAATGTAGGTATATTGTCGCTGTATATATCTTTATGGTTCTTAATCGTGTAAATCGAAAGCGGTTACAAACACGTACCTTTGTTATTGCATTTTCACGTTATTTAATAATTCAGTGCGCGTCGAACAATGTATCTGTTTACTGATCAAAGCCGTGCTATTGATTTTAAAAAATATTATACACAATTTCGTACAGTTATTATGTAACCCGCGGATTATTTAATTTCAGTTATTATTTCAATGAATTGTATTTACTTTAATAGATATTATGTTTACCAAAGATATGAATATTAGTTTACCGTTATATGTGATATTTATTTTAAAATGATATTATATGCGGGAGGTTCAGAATACCTAAAGAATTTCAAGGCTTTTTCATAAACATTTTCTCGCTGTTGTTTAATAAAACGAGATAATAAACATTTTTCAAAAATTTTACATTTTCTTCCTGTCTTCTAATCTCGCGTTCTATACTCTCTCTCTCTTTTTTCCAGAGAGGCGTAAAAAGTTTTTAATATAAAAGATGATGCTCCGGGAATATTGGATTTCTGACCTCAAGGAGTGACGTGTTTCGAGCATAAGTGAACATGAATTTTAAAAAAGATTTTATCCCCCCCGCGGTGGCGAGAAAAGGTTTACCTATACACTTTTCCGGCTCACCGCATCCGTCCTTCCTTTTTTATTTAAAAAGGGAGAGAGAGAGAGAGAGAGAAAAAAATATACAGCGTATACGTATAAATAAAATCCGCGCACGCTCGGCTCCCGCGCGCGGCTTATTCAATTTTTATGCGTTTCTTGGAGCCGCGCGCTGTAGCGTTTGAAAAGATTGTATATAGGCCGATCCCACACGTAGACGCACAGCTTTCGGCCTCGCCGGAGAGTCTTTGAGGCGACTTTCTCGTTTTTCTAAAACATGCAAATGAAGGAGAAGTGGCGAAGGCGGGGATTTTCATTCGCCAAATATTGTTTCGCCCCGATGAAAAAGGGATTAATCCCCCCCGACGTTATATATTTGCTTATGAATATTCATTCGCAAAGCGACTTTGCCTTTCGCGAAATTCACGCTAAATACACATCGCGCGCGCGCGCACACACGAGAACGCGGGACTCGTAACGGTATATACGCGAGTATTTGAAAAATTTCCAAATAGCTGACATTCAGCTTCCAACTTCAGCGTGAATATATTTTTGAAAATGTTATACGGATAGCAGCGCGCGGGCGCGGCTGCACGCAAAGTAGGTCAGCGCCTCCGCAGCATTCTTCGAGTCAAAATCGCATAAAGTGTGTAGATCCCGCAAAAACACTCTCTCTCTCTCTCGCTATCCTCTCCAAGGCGACTGATTCTTTTATAAGAGTATATCACGCGCGTGTATACGCCTATCAACGGTATATAACGTCGAGGCCGCAGGGGCTCGGGGAAATCACGTTACAGCGGCAGGCGCCGTCCCGCAGGTCTGTCTCCGGGGATAATGAGTTTTGGACTCTGGTCAATTGATCAATGAAATTGTCTTGTGTGTATCGTCGCGCAACTTGCGCCGCCGTCATGTACGCACGCACTTGGAGTTTTAATAAGGCTTAAGCAATGCGATTATTTGGGGCCGAGCGACGCTGTCGAGATTATATAGGGGATGTTAAGGGACGGCGAGTTTGGACATGGGTTGATATGATATAACTATGATTGTGGACGAACTTTGTTAGATTTGTTGTTGATATAGGTAAGATCATTATCTGTAAGTATTTTAAAAGTAGTAAGGATTTGTTGAGAATATTGTCGATTTTGAAATGACAATTTTATATTTTAAAGTGGAATTATGTCAATTATGAAAATGTAGAAATAGTCAAAAGTCTATATTACAAGCCATATTTCGGTTGAACCGATCTATTTACTTATGCGATTATTTTAGGCTCATTATAATAATAAATGAGGATTATTTGGTTACGTGCGGCTGAGCTTAGTTATGTGCAATAACGTATGATAATGTGGTACCATGCTGTCGGTATTATCACATTACTGATAATGCCATCCGTTGCATAATCGCCGTCTAAATAAAAAAGTCCCTTTTAAAAAAAACCTCCCCAAAGATCAAGTTTCCGCTGCCAATTCATTGTAACATACAAAATGTAAAAACCATTCAACAAATTTCACTCCATTCATCGTGCGACAAAAAAATTATTTTGTTTTTAAATACGAAAATTTTTATTGTTAAATATCTCCAAAAATAACCATATGCCTATATAATATACAATATTGTCTATAAATTTCAAGATGATACATCGAACCGTTCTCGAAATATTACTATTTGAAGAAAAAAAAAGTAAAAAAATTTTTAACCTCTAATATCTCTGAAATTTAGGGACCAATCATTTTGCTCAAAGAACCGTCTCGATTGGTATATAAAGTCTACCCCCACAAAGAATTTCAAAGCGATTAAGCAAATTTTACTCTAGTTATGCAACGATAAAAACATCACATTTTTTTTATAAATTATTTTTTTCTCAAAAAATATAAAAATTTAGAAAGTTATAGTATTCAATATTCTTTACAACCAAAAAAATTTTCATGTCAATATTTTTTTTCAATTTCGAAATATAACCTGTTTACGAAAAATTACGTTTTTATCAATAGCATATCACAAAATATCGACTTTTTTTTAATTGTAGTGAATTTTATGCAGTAATGAATTAGTTCTAAATATTTTCGAAAATCTAAAAAAATGACCCCTCCTTAAAATCGGTCGAGTAGTTCATGAGATATCAGCCTAAACGGACATATATACACATACCCACACATCCATATGGACATTTTCTAAGAATAGTCTATTTCGATTCCAACTGTACTAAACAATATTCCTAACTTATTTTCTCAAATACTTTTTTTCTACAATATGACAAAGCTTCCTCTGGAAGGAAGCAAAAAAAGACGACACAAACATTATTTTCAATGTACTCACAAACCTACAGTTCATCATAGATAACCGTGACAACATATCCATACCATATTCTATCTATGGTAATAAATACAGCTTCCTAGGAAACACCGCGAGAGAGCAAAAAAAAGTATTTGCACCGTAAAAAACTTTAAGACGCGAAATAAACAAAACCTTCGTTAAACGCGCTCTTACGTACCGTACCTACGAATCTCCCGCCGGCCCCGAAAATCCTCTCGTAAAAAAGAACGAACGGCCTATCAAAAAACATGACCCCGGCATACACGTATACAGCGTGAGTCCTCGGAAACGCAGGAGGAGCTACTATACTATACAACTCCTATACAACTCCGCCCGAGGATCCCAATAAATTTCCCCGACACTCCTCTCCCCGTGACGCGCGTATACAAAGCACCGCCGTCGCGCGCACTGTGATACCTATAGGTACTCTCTCACTCCGAATCCGTCCCCCCTATAAAAACGCGCGGTAAACTGTCCAAGGGGACGCGAGCGCGCGCGCGTATCCTCGCCGTTCGACCCAAAAACGAAAGGAAAAACCCGCTGATACCATATATAGGAGAAATATGTAGTAGAAGTATAAGGTACCTGTATGTTTACCTGTATGCTGCTGTACGTGCTGCTCGGGCGGCTGGCCGTCTTGGGCGGCGAGCGATGGCGCGGCGCGTAACAGGTAAGCCAGCCCGACGAATAGCACCGCCATACCGCGCAGCCTCGCCATTCTGTCTCTGTGAATCTCTCTCTCTCTCGCGTTTTCACACTTCTCTCTTTCTCCTTCCTCTCTCTATATATATGGGTGGCGAGCGCGTGCCACGCAGGCACCCACACACTCACACTCACACACACCTATGCGGCAGCGTCGTCGTTCATCTCAATTCTCGCGAGGGGGGTGGGCGGTGGGGGTGGGAGGGGGGGAGGGCCGCTCATCGCTCACAATTATCATCCGCGCGCCGACGCCGGCCCAGCCAACGCCGCTGCGCGGCTTTTATCTCTCGATCGTCCGGGGATTTGCGGGACGAATCGCGCGCCATTAGCCGATTTCTCGTTCCCGCCCGTTCGCCAGCTATAGCTATATAGTTCTCCCTCTCTCCTCCTCCTTCTCCTCTCTCTCAGGAAGCACTTCTCGGCCGAGGCATTTTCTTCTCCTTTAAAGTTTTATGCGCGCGCGGGGGGGCAGCGGCGCTTCGTCTTCTTTTTCGCTGCTCCCTCCTCCTCCTCGCTGGTTTACTTTAAGGGCCGAGTTGACTCGGTATTTATCGCCGGCCGCTAAAGCCCCTTATACCCGCCGCACCGTAGGAAGGATTTCGCCGGGGCTTCGTTTTAAGCGCTGTTTTTCGGATTAGGGCTTTGCCGGCCCGCGGATGCTGCCGCTGCCGCCGCCGCTGCTGCTGGGAGTTTGCGGTCGCGTTTGATTTTCCGCGATCTCGAGTGTTCCTCTCTTTTTTCTTCTTCCACTTCTTCTTCTTCTTTCGCCGAACATTCACATTTGATCATTCGTCGCTGGTGTTTGATACTGGTGCACACTTTTAATCACAAACTTATTTTGATTCTTCACCGGGTAGGTACTGATATTAATTTTGTCGACACCACTCACTTCAGCCAACTCTTTTCACCGTCAATTACAGCAGTTTCCGCGCGCACTCGCCGCAAGCACACTTCACTGAAAATTTGCAGTCCCACGTCGACTTAGTCAACACTTCACCCACCTCAACACTCGGCCCCTCAGCCCGGCACCGAGACACGAGGGAAAAGTATATCGTCGATACCAGCGGCACTCGTGTCGGCCTCCTCCTCCTCCTCGTTATAACCTCGCGAGCCGGCGACCGCGGCGCGCGTCTTCACCTAGTTTGCCAAAGACCACTTGGCCGCGAGTTTCTCGCACTATAGCCGGCCACCGCAACTATCTCTCTTCCACTCACTATACCGCGCTCTCGAACTAGGCTACTTCTCATGCTCGGCCATGTGTCTCTCGACGCGTCGCACGCGGAGGGATGGAGAGAGAGAGCGTCTGCAGCGGGATCCGCAGCGTGTCCGGCGGCCTACCGAGCACTGAGCGCGCGCCCGCCGCCTTCGGATTTCCGCGCGCACACGATCCCTCCCCGGGGGAGCTACGGCAGCGCCGCAAGGTGGCGGATCCCGGGGATGTTGAGAGCCGGGCGCTCACGCGGGTAACAAGGGGATGACGCTTGCCGGCCGCGGGCGAGCTCACGGCGGCGGCTTATCGCTGGCTGGTGCAGAGGCAGGAACGAGAGAACGTGGGGGAGATTGAGCGGCGATAAGGGATACTTGCGGGCCCCAATGCTGTGGAGGGCGGCGGGATGTGTGGGCTGGAGTACGCGCGTATATCTTCTCGAGGGATTTTCGGGGAACTGTGCAGCGGTCGCGGATATCGACTCGCGGGGTCGGAATATTTAGCTGTCTTATAAGTATCTTTTCTTGACAAAATAATTTGCTAAAACTGTAGGAGGTACTTCTTTATGGCCCAAGCTATTTTATCGCTAAAATGAACTATTTTCGATAAATAGAGCGTCTCTTTCTTTAGTTATAGCTTGTTGAATATCTCGGTCATATAAATGGACTAAAAAGTTTATAAAAGAAGGCAAAAAAGCTGTAATTTAAGCTATGATTTATTAAAAAATGTTGATTTTTAAAAAAGTTATAATAGGCTATCAAAAATAGAGTAAGAAAATCAATAGAAATTTCTCATTTTTTTCAAGCAGTCTACGGGTGGTAGTTTAATCTATCTTCTCATTTTATCTTTTATACCTATAACTGTTTTAAAAATCGACATTTTTTAAAGAAACACAGCTTAAATTAAAGCTAATTTTACCTTCTTTTATAAGCTTGAACGAAATATTCAAAAAGCTATAACGAAAGAAAGAGACCCCATTTTTATCGAAAATTGTTCATTTTAACCGTAACATAGCTTGGGTCTCGGAAAAAAGGCCCATTCACAAAAATCCCGAGACAAGTGTCTCATTATTTGTCATAAAGAAGTACCTACAGTTTAAGCCAAATCCAGAACCCATACCCTGATCATCTCCATGTTAGTTTCATTGGACAAAAAGTCGTGACTATAAAATCGTGCGACTGTCTGACTATACTCGGGATTTACTACTTTTATTTATTATTTTTCTGTCCAGTATGTTTTCAAATGAAAATTTACAAATACAACCGTTTGAAGCGTTCGCTGCTTTATTATATTATAATATAATTAATTTTTAAGAACTCCAGGTATTACGGAAGGACAATGGGTAATTAATTAATAATATGTATACAATATATATATATATATATATATATATATGTATGTGTGTGTGTGTGTGTGTGTGTGTGTGTGTGTGTGTGTGTGTGTGTGTGTGTGTGTGTGTGTG
>JAPYZP010002892.1:0-15450 GCA_030522985.1 Torymus sinensis
ATAAAGCATCAGCTGTACAGTTCACATTCGTCCGCGTAAAATGGAAAATGCATCGCGCCGTGTCCAGCGATAATCAAACGCAGACGGTAATTAAAAGTTTACAGTGCCCGCGCCGGGCCGCTCGCGCGTACTTCTTTTTCTCGCTAAATATTCAATTAAAAACTCGCGCTCGTTCTCGTCCGCGAGGAGGGTAAAAAGACCGTAGCGCGCGCGTGCGACGTTTCGCAATACACGCGAGCGTGAAAAAAAGGACACTGCGACGACGACGACGTGTAGCGGAAAAATTAATCCGCGTGCCGTCGGCGAAAATCGGCCGGCACGTGCGTATATAGTCGATTTACGAGAGGGTGAGAGGGAGATAGTCGAAAGAAACGGACTGGAGGAGGGATACAAGTCAATCGAATTTACTCCGATCCACATAAAACTCGTAAATGTATTCGGATTTCATGGAAGGCCCTAAGGCAATCGTATCTGTATCGGGCGCATCGGGGGATATTACTTTCCCAGCAGCAGCAGCAGCAGACGACGGCGGCTTTTCAATTCACGTGGGGAAGGAAGAGATACCTACAGGTGCGCTATATATAGGTGCACACGTTGTCGTTTCATTTCCCGAGCGAGCCTCGCGAAATTGACGCAACAGTTTTCAGGCTTTGCGCGAGAGGCTGTCGCGTATATGGATTGGTTCCATTATCATAACACGAGGTAGGTGTGAAGGTGATGCCGATCCCGTCCTGGTTAATGTGGGACACGAATTCGAGAATGAGTTTTGCATGAAATATAATATTTCAGTAATGAATTATAGCGGTAGTTATAGCATGTCTAGACATACAACACCTCAAGCAATAGTACATGCAGCATATTTTTTCTCAGCTGTACTTGCTCCATTAAAATAGATAATTTGAAATTCACTTCGGATTTATTTAACGAAAAAAGTTCTCTGAATGTATTATTAAGACACATATCAGATGAAGCAACTCTTTTGGTACAAAGAAGTATATACTATCTCGAGTGAATAGCTTCTTATCTCGCTGTGCACTCATCTTATTGCGCTCTATCGCGGAGAATTTCTTCGACTATACTACACCCATACATAAGGAAGAGGTAGAAGTCGCTTTTACAAGATTGATCTCGCCGCGCGCGATTTTCAAACGGGGAATTCGGACATATATTTCATTAGCCTGCTGCACACCACCGAGCTATATTAAAGCTTTGATTAAAAGATGGCGCGTGGCAGGTCTTTTTGCTTCCTCCTTCCGACCCTTTCTCTTTCTTTTTTTTTGTCTTCTTTATTCGACAGCGAGGAAGTGGCGCGTGATGCAACGGGAGCGCGTGATGAATGCGCATATTATATGCGCATACGCGATTTATTACGCAAGCATTAAACTTGTTTAGCGCGCAATAAGTTGGCGGTGGCGAGCGAGACTCGCGCGGCGTCTGTGTGTAGCGGCGTATTATGCCGTGTTGCACAGGTGGTGGCTGCAGGGGGAGAATTGATTTCGAGCGCACTTTTTACTGATTGGCTCGCTCGCATTTATTAACAGCGAGTCTTAAAGTGAAACCCGGGACATTGGTGATCAGCCTCGAGATCGATGCCAAGGGGTTTTGGAGGGGTTTTTGTTGTTCGAGGTGTGTATTATAAGATTGCATAAGTCGGTCACTATACCTCCCATTGGCGAATATTCAGAATTTCTACTTGAGAAAGTAAATATCTAGCTTCCATTTACAATCCCATCTTCATTATTTAGATATTTGAATGTCAATCTTAAAAATGAGACTCTTTTAACAGCAGTAGTCACAGGCGATAATTAACAAACGCTGCATTTTAAAATTCCTTTCACCGGCCGCGAGTCCGGGAAAAAATTGCTTCTCCAAAAAGAGAGTAGGTATTTATTTAATCATCACGTTTTAATTGACACTTATTTAAATTGCAAGCTGCGAGCGCGTGCGAAAAGACTCGTTCCGCAAAAAAGCAAGCACAGCGGCGAAGAAAAACGTGAACTGTTTAATTTTCATCAGGGATCCATTCTAAAAGCCCACCATGAATACAGATATATACGCGTTGGCGCGCCCGTAGTGCACACACACACACACACACACTCTCCGCACCACCGCCGCCGCGTAATTTACTCTCGTCTTTAGAATGCAAATGACCTCGGGGAAAGAACAAATTATTCGCGGCTCTGGCGCGCAGCCCGTTAATATTCTACTTAGCGATACTGAACGAAATAAAACGCGGGGAGTGAGAGACGATAGATTTAGTTCTTGCGCTCCTACTCGAAAATCAATCGTGTCGAAATTTATCGGTGTCTGTTTTTTTTTCTTGTTGCATACCTTTCTAATCAAATTTTAATGTTTAACCGAGCAGCCTACGCATGAGCGTCTCGTTTGGACGATATATACGACGAGGTGAGGAACGATGACTATACGGCGAAGAGACGACAGCGACTGCGAGAAGAAAGAGAGGAAGCCGGCGCACGGAGGAGAGCGAAAGGAAGGACGCTGATGACTCGCGCCGCGCACGACAAAAACCTCTCGGTCGTGTCCCTCTCTCATCCTCTCGAAGAATCAGCGAAAGGACCTCTCCCGGCTCTCCTCTCCTCGTTTCATTATCGGCAATTTATAACCGTCCATTTAGGCGAGGAAAGCCGAACGAATCGCGCGCGTGCGTGCGCGCTGAATTAATTCGGCCCGGCGCGCGGAGAAAGAATGGAGAGAAAGGGAGGGAGAGAGAGAGAGAGAGAGAGTGAGAGCCCCCGCATGGTAGTAGCAGCTATAGGTACGTACAACAACGGCGTTTGCTCTCTATGGTCTCTCCACATACATACCCACACACATACATACACACACACGCGTACTGGAAGAGAAAAGGGGAGGAGACGCGAGCGAAGCGACGGAGGGACCTGATAAAACGTATTATGCCGGTTTTTTCTCAGCCCGCCGCAACGAAGATTGATGCAGCGCGCATCAGAAATTGCATGCGCCGGGCAAAAAGCTCGCTTCTCGCCGCCGTCGTCGCCGCCGCGGACGACATATAGACTGCGGCGGAATCGTATTACCGACCGGCGGAGGAGGCGAAGAGTACTGTCTTGAAGAGAGAGCGAGAGAGAGGGTATACGAAATTTATTTCGATTTTCGGGAATTGGTTTGGCCGACAGCGCCTGAAATGTTCGTTTTGAAGAGCGTATATTTTAAGTGTAAGGTATATATAAATCCTTAAAATTAATTGAAATTTCTTCACTCGACTAGAGAAAGTCAATTAAATCTGTTCATCATTATGGACAAATTTCGAATTTTCGAAGTTCCAGTGTAAAAAATAAAATTTTTCTTTAGTTAGCTGCAATTCTGCAATAAATTTTTAAAGCATAGATATTATTGTTACAAAACAAAGAGATTTGCAAATAATATTAACGGAAATCCGAGGTATAAAATAGTTTTTTTTAGGTGGAGCTTTCAAACTTTTTGAATAATACTTCTTGAATAATACGTCAGTTTATTCACAAAATATGCGCTCAGAGATTGAAATCTCCGAGCTTTGAGTATCAAGCAGATTTATCGAGTTCAGGCAAATTTTCAGTTACCGTTCTTGTCATAGAAATTCATTTTGATACGGGAAGAAGCTTTTTTCAAAATCTGAAAATATATACTTTACCGACGCTTTATCAGGAAAAAATTGTGCTCGCACGCGCGCGCACCATTCGTTTTACACCGTTACCCTGATAACCGTATATCTGAAAAGATATTTTCCAGGTAAACTTTATTGTAACGATATTTTTTCAAAACATTGCTTTTGTATCTCCGCTCTACCATCAATACAGCACACACAGGGCTACGTCCCACAGAGATAACCCCTCGAAAAATCGCTATCCCACGCGTGCGCGCGCGGAAACGCCGCCGCTATAATCCGGTTTTTCGCTTCCCTCAGACGGTTTCTTTTTTCCTCTCTTTTCTTCATTCTCCGCGCGATGCATCACGCGCGCACGCCTCTCTCTTTCTCCCAAAGTAGCCGCGGCTCCGAGTCGCGCACGCGCGCTTGCGGTCCGAGGAGGAGTTTAATCGCTCTTGTAAGGGGCTTTTTCTTCTGCCGCAATGAAGATTAACTCGCTCGCCGCTACCGCTACCGCCACCGCCGCCGCCGTCGTCGTCGTCGTTGGGCTGATCTTTGCCGGCGTGCGACGCGAAAGCTTCGTCGAAATTGGGCTGGGCTCGTTCGAGCGAAAATCTAATCTCGAGATAGAGTTGTATGTGAGGCGAAGTGAGAGAGAGAGAGAGAGAGGAGAGAGAGAGGAGAGAGAGAGGGAAAGAAGAAGAAGAAGAAAGGGAACATTTTCCAAAGAGATTTTTATAGGAAGTTTCGGAAAATAAGGTTTTACGATCGAAGTTTTTAAAAACATCTTATGGTCAATGGGCGCGTCTTTTTATTGGATTATCGCATGTATCGTGACTTTTACAGTTTTTTGCTTCTGAAAAAGACTTTCAAACTAGTTTCTCTTTCAATAAAAGATTTAAAAAATGTCAAAATGCAACAGGTAAAAACGTTATGCTGCTTCGACAAATGAAGGCATTCAATTAATTCTCCTTATTAGTATATAGGTAGCTGTTCAAGATCAAAGAATAATATAATTTATACCTTTTACAGAGTGAAATGAGAGCCGGAACGGAGAGTGTCGCCGCTGCACAATGTGCCACGCGTATATAATATGCACCTGCACACACACACACACACAGTCTGGAATTTGCATCCCTCGCATATTTTGTATTTCAACGGCGTACATGTGCGCGCGATGCGCTGTGATCTCATCATGCGCGTTCCTTTACGCAGATTTGAAACGAGAAAAAGCTGACGTAGGAGGAAAAGCTTACTAGGAGAATGTACGTTCAAATAATAATAAAACAATCTAAAAAACTCATTATATACAACTTTAAAAGTAGAAAATAAAATTAGAGAAGGAGAGCTTTCATCCACTTTTTTCAGAATTATAGATAATATTATATCATTATAATGGAAGTGTACCGGCGTTTACATATGTACTAAATCTACAATGGGAGATGGGTCATCTCCTGTAGTTTTTTTTTCGCGATATGCAACATTTCATGTATTGTTTGGTCTTGGTTTCCCGAAAGGGGACGAATCTATTTTAAAAAATATAGTGTCGACGTTATAGTACATTGTGCAACAAAGGGAGAAAATGATCTATTTCAAACGAGAGCGAGGTATTCAGCACGAGGCGGCATTGAGGGCTGAAAACACCTCACCCGAGTCTTTTTGTGCATGGAAGTTGGGTAGGTGATTGGGCATTTGGAACCATACACAACACAGTTAATAAATATTTTCACCCCTACAGCGGGAAATAATAATATTATCTTTCGCTTTTTTAACTCATATCTTACAGGCATGGAAAAAGACTCGTTTCATGCTTGAGTTGAAAAAAAACTATATATATGTAAATGCAAATTGTGGCGAGAAACTTAATTCTGCAACAACTGGGTTTCATAGAACTAATTAAATAAATCGCGCAAAAAATATGCAGCCATCCAATTTGAGCGGACGTAGCCGAAGTTTCTAGTCCGATGCTCAGACCAAATTACTTGACTCATTGATTGGTCAAATTTAATTAAAACGTGTTGGAAACTACTGCTTTTCAAGCTGGAGGAAGCTTGTACCTGTTAATTTTAATAAATGACGTTTTCTGGCAAGTAAATATTTCTTTTGAGACTATGGAATTATTGTAAAAAGATCCAGCAGCTAACGATAACATGACGCATTATTTAAAACTTATCCGATATGAATATACAGTTATTTTGAATCTCTCAAAATGAAAAACATTTTAACGAACGAAAATGCCATTTACAACATACATGACAAAAAGTCTATCAACAATGTTGTGTGTCCTTAAACAAAAAAGCACGCGCTAGAGAGGGAGCGAGCTAAGGCCAACCAAAAATTGCTCCTCCTGATTTTCCCCGCGTGCAGACGCGCGTATCTCTCTTTCCGAGAGGAAAATCGCTTCGGCAAAGTTTAAATGCCGCGTTCAAACTAAATTAACGGGCCGTCGAGCGTACGTATATACATAGACATAGATGCTCTCGCAGGGGAGAGTCGACGAAAACGAACGGCTCTGCATCCTTCCGCCCGCGTTCGCAACCAGATAATGCCGTACATACAGAGACACGAGACTAGGAAAAAAACGAATTGTAACGAACGGGTGGGAGTCGGACAGAGGAGAATCGGTTTGTTGAGAACATTCACGCTCCCTGAATTTCACCGAGGACAAATGATTTAGACGACCGTCACGCGCGCTCTATATATCGCCCAGAGTTTTTCCCGGTTACAGATCTCCTAACTCTGTCTCTTTTGGGCATGCGCGCTGGCATTTTTTATCTCCGTCTTCAACAATTACGCACGCGAAAATGAAGTGCTAGCGTATTAACTCGTGGGAGGAAGAAATAGCGACGAGGTCAGTGCACCAGGGAATAAGTCTCTAACCTATGCTTTCGTGTCACTATGCACGGGAAGCATGTTAGCGAAATCATGGATTTGATAAGGTTAATATTAGATTTTTAATTGTAGCGTAGTTTTTTTCAAATAATGATTTTGACAAAGAAATTAAATATTTAATATATTTGTGAAATTCCTTTTCGCTGTTAATTTAACGATAATATATGGTATCAGGTAGTACCATCGGTTAATTATTTTTTTCCCCTTTTAATTAAAAAAATATATAAAGTATATGCATTTTCCAGAAAAAAGAGCGTAGCTGTAGTCCTATTAAAATTTTACATTTAATCACGCTAAAACTTTTTTGTAAACACTGAATTCGCCCCCCTGCTCGCACGCTTCAAAATCCATTTAAACTACTCCCTTAATTTTTCCAACTGAAATGCGCCCCTCTTGCCCAGAAGCAACAGCTCAGAGCCGCATTTATTTTACTTTTTCAAGTACATGGAGCTGCGCGCGGTTACTTCATCTCGCAGAGCTCCTAGCGCATCACCCTCTATCTCTCTCGTAGTTCGGTGCGCGAGGTTTACTTTGCACTTGCGAATCGGTGGCGGATTATTTCAGCGCGCTCATCTCTCACACACACACACACACACACCCTCCCTGGTTTTTCGAGGACAACGCGAGGGCAGCGTATATAGTTTGCTGTGTGGACGATCGCTCCCTCTCTCTGTATATGTATATATATACGCGTGCCATCGAACGCGTTAGTTCGCGTGAAAAACGCGTCCGCACCGAGCTGCGTTTCGGCATTATTGTGTCCCGTGCGCGCAGGCGCGAAACAGGTCGACACAAAATTGACTTTTTTTCGGCGTTTCCTATCGTATCTACGTCCCTCGTGTGCACTAGTATCCCGTCTTTGCCTCTTCGTTTTTCCACTGTTACTTTCTCGGGCAAAAACCTTTGTGATAGTGAAAATACTAGCGCCCGGGCGCGTCCTCTCTAGCGCGAGTTTAACGAGTTTGAACGCTTTGAAATGGAATTTGTTGTTTGCTCTGGTAGCTCGGTATGTAAAAAGGAGAAATAAGCCGGGCGTGTTACGCGGGCGCAGATACAATGGGAAATGCCGCGTTAATACGTCCTTTGTATGTATAAATCCATGGATTTTATCGATCGCTTGTGATGCGAATGATTTTTACGCGGATGATTGACGAAAAGTACTCATGTTGAAGTAACAATTTATGCGCGTTTAATTAATGCAAGTTTATGGCATGAAAGTGATTTTTAATAAAATTATGGTGTATTATTATTATATATTAAAATAATTCATTGATTTATTGATTAATGAGGCGTTTTATTGGAAAAAGCGCTTTCAGTATACTTATAATATCGATAATATTTAATTAAATTTTAATTGGTCATTACGTTATCAATAAAAACTTTTCTCGGCGATTAATAAAAAGTTATATTACTGCAAATGTACCGCTAAAAATACAATTTTTTCTACATAAAACCAACACCCTGGTACACGCCTCTTAAAGGCCATCCACTCGAAAAAGAAGTCTCTCTCTCTCTCTCTCTCTCTCTCTCTCTCTCTCTCTCTCTCTCTCTCTCTCTCTCTCTCTCTTTCTCTTGTTGCATAAAAGTTTCCTTGGCAGACCCGACAATGAGATGCGCAAGTAGCTACTCTTCGCAGCCTCGCGCAATCGAATGGAAGGTAAAAGGGGAAGAGAAGGAGAGGAGGAAGAGAGCTTAAAATCGAGTAAACACTCTCTCCCTCGCTCTCCGAATAAAACCAATGAAGCGTTTAGTGCCTCTCTCTCACTCGCTTTCGGTCTCCAACGCTCCGCGGTGAAAATATTCACAATTCAAACACACTAAAATTTCTCCGCAATATTAATTTGCACGGTCTTATACGCGCGCGCGTGCGCGCCACCGCCGCCTTCGTGTAAGAAAAGAGAGGAAGCCCGCAAGAAGGAAGGAAAGGGGAAAGAGAGACGGCTGCAGCACGCGCGTGTGTACACAGAGAGTCACGGATCAAGGCACGAGAATCTCGACGTTGCTGCTGCTGCTCCTGCTGCTGCAACGCGCGATGCTCTCATGAATATTTCATCGACGAGTAGTCGTCGTCTTTCTCTCTCTCTCTCTCTTTCTCCCTTGCGCGCGCGCTTGCGTCCTTTGCAAGGATTTCTCAAACTACCGCGACTTTTGTTTCGGGGAGTAACACTCGACTTTATCTCGTGCTGTCCCTCGTTCTGCCTACACCGCGCGCGCGGCCGTATACATATATGCATTCGCGCGAGCGCGCGCGGCCACAAACGAAACGAAACGCGCGCGTGCGCTTGGAGATAAAAGAGGGAGAATATAAGCGTGCGCGCGAGCTGCTCCGCGGCCGAATATCGGAGTACATAAAGGGCCATTGTATTAATTCAATTGCAGTTATCTGCACGCGTTATAAGGTCGCCGCGGCCGTATGTATGAGCGAGGCTCGTTCGACTGGATTTTGTATAACTCACGTGCACGCGCTCGCCTGCTCCGGAGATACGTGCGGAGGAGAGGGAAAGAGGGAGATAGAGGGAGATACTGGACGAGCCCAGTCACTCGTTCGATATTTAACGGGCTTTTTCGACTTTACCATGTAATCTATCGACAGTCCCGATCGCTCTTCTCTCTTTCATTTTCAATCTCTCGTTTTTTTGCAACGCGTGCGTGCAGAGCGCGACGAGTATTAATCCACAGCGCGGCTCGGAAGGCAAAGTTCAGCTGCGACAGGGGCTAATTTTTCAGAGAGCGAACATCAATGGCCCGTGTATGATGGAAATTAACTTTGTACTCTTGGAGGGAAAAATGCGGCCAATCGTGAGAGAGCTACGCTGCTACTCGGGGGGTAACTGCCTTTCCGCGGATTAAAAATTGCGTAGGCGCCCTATAACTGTCATTCAACTTGATTAGTTTCGGGGAGAAGATTCAATCGAGTTTTTTGCAACTCAGTGTGAGTGTGATATATAGTATATATGTTAAAAATGTAAGTTTTTCTGTAAGCTACTGTGGTAAATTAATTTGGAATTTCTACTAAACACTGACGAAACACAGTTCTTTGACAGAGTCCTCTTTCGCTTTGAAAGTCGTAAGGCAGCTTTTTCACAAACATTTAAAGTAGTATAATTAGTAGGAAAAAGCTCGTTAAAAGAGAGCACTTTAGGGCGTGAAATGTCGACACAACTTGAAATGCGGAAGCGACGATTTGAAATCGACCAATAACATTTCTGGACATACAGTTGTTGAGCAAAACAGATGCTCTGAAGATCATGTTTTGCAAATCAATGTTTCAAAATAAATTTATTTAATAATAAATATAGTGTCAATTACGTATAGCATTACCGTTAAGGAAACGTATTCAAAAAAGAAATAGAAATTATAATTTTAAAACTTAAAATTGATTAATTTTTATTGAAAATTCAAGCACTCCACTCGAATTTTCAATTATTAAAATTGAGAATGTAAAAAATTTCATGAGTTTTTTCAATTACATGTAGTTGAATAAACTTAGAAAAACGGTGCAAATGCAAAATTCAATCAAATGTTATTGAATTTATTTTCAATAACCCTTAACTGAATCTTCAATTACTTTTTGTGGTTGGATCGTTGTTCAATTTTCAAGCAATTTTTAACAGTGTATGTATTGGCTGAGCTTTCTAGGAAGATGGATGATCCAAGCAGTTTTTATCGAATATTTATTCCCATGTATATCAATTTACTGTTAAGAAATTCACTCTTTGATACTGCGGTCGAAAAATCTTTCGTTCGATTGTTTTTATCGCCGTAAAGCTTTCCCTTTGAGAGAAGCAGTGCATGATTTTATATTTTATTTTAGACCAATTTATCTGTATTGTAGAAATACATGTAGACTTTTTGGAAATAATACAATGCTATCGAATGTTTCGTGAATCATTCGAAAAAGGGTTATCAGACGATTTAACATTTACGTCGGCATCGATTTTGCTTTTCAAATTAAACGTTTAACGTAAAAGCCAATAAATTGCTATTGTCCGAATACTCGATGTTTTATATCTGATAGAACCTTTTTCACGTGTTCATTTATTTGTATTTTGCTTTCACAGAGGGCACTTTGGCATTTAAAGTTTTATTCTATTTTCTCTCTCAATATTTTAAAAGGCTCCATCTTTTTTAAATTTTTAAAATGTATTTTTATATTTCGGAGCTACACTGGACTTTTTAACAGTACATCATAAAATTGATGCATTCTACTGGAAATAATGGATAAATCAAATCTTTTATAGAGTAATATTACAATTTGTGTAGTAATCGTGATTTTATAGACCATCCATTCAAAAAAACTTGGGAATTTTGAATCTAAAATAATTACGTGCTTTGCAAGCGACCAAACGAAATCGATCAGCGCGCGTGCATGTACAATGAGAGGATTTAAAAAAAAATGTGGGAAAAAATTTTACTTTATACATGTATGTGCATTTTATGCCCTGACATGAGAGATTTCAATTTTCTTCATTAATAACCCAGAAATCTTCGCAACTCAAAGTACAATAGAAAATTTGATCGCCGTTAATAGCATTTGCGAGGAAAACGAATTTTAAAAAATAAATATTTGAAAGCAGGTTCGTGGAAAAAGCTGGGGTCATTCGAAGTTCTATTTTGCGACACAGTCATTCTATGCGAGAGAGCGGGAAAATGCGCTATGCGCACACAAAGCTGTGCTAATTCTATATAGCTCGAACGTAAAACCGCAAAACATCAAAAACGTGAATCGGTGTTTTTGAAAAGAGAGAAACCACTATTCTCTCACTGACAGCCAAAAGAATAGTTCGTTTTTGTCGTGTTTTACATTGTAAAAAGGCTGTGTACCTGTGATTGTATGTCCTGCAAAATTCTGTGCTGCAGTGAAATATTATAAATGTAAAGAAAAATCAAGTAATAAATATTTTGAAGAAGAAAGTAAAAATGAAGAAACAAATATGTTTAATGAGGATGCGGTGCTTTCATATTGACTTAATTAAGTAGTCACGGTCACTGCGTCTTAATTCGATCGCATGTTTATTTTTTTGTTAAACCATCACCTCCAGCATACTTTTGTAGGGCAGAGTTAATTAATGAGTTCTTCAACGGGAAACCATTCTGTAAATGTCTACTTACTTTACTGACCCGTAAATTAAAAGAACGGTAACAAATGTTCAATTGAATAACACAAATTGTTTACAATAAATTTGTTTAAATAATAAATCTTTTTTTAAGGGGAGAAACATTCACATTTTTATGAAAAGTACTACAATACTTGGCTTCGGAGCGTTCCCGTGCTTCTTAATTAATGGTGAAAATTGCTATTATTTTGACAGTTTTACTAAATGAAATAGTAATTTTTACTAGAAAATTTTTCTTTGTGTATGCTAAAGCACTTAAAAATAACATATGTACTATAAGGAGAAATTAATACTTTAAGGAGATTCAATGTTAATCATATACTAAACTTGAAATTGTCATTAACAAACTTAAGAGGGACAATAGCTAGTTATATCTTGCGGAACAATCAGAAAGTTTTCTTTATAATAGATTATATAATTTTATTACTAATAATACTATTTTATTAAATAATTAATTTGGCTTCAATAAGAATGAAAAGCACTGCAAGTCTAATATATAATGCACGAAAATTCGGATAAAAGTGAACCTATTATATTTAACTTTCTATAGATTTAGCAAAAGCTCTCGACATAGTTAATCGCAAAATCTTCATTGCAGTATCGTCGGGGCCGGAAATTAACATAACAAGTGTACAATCAAGCCGGTCGTGCTAACGAGATCAGCGCGGTATAACCCACTCTCCTCCACTCCCCCCCACCTCCATAATATCCGCTAGGTAGAGATGGCAAATTGCCGCGAGATCGGCAAAACCGCGACAAAGGCCCGCTCGGGACGTGACTACCGCGCAGTCACAGTGAAATAAAGCTCCCACACACACACACACCCGCACACACACTCGGGCCGGAAAAATGCCGATCGTGCGCGCGTTGCACGTAACCTGACGATGGCTATACGACAATGGGAGCCGCCGACTTGTAAACTCCCGGCGAGTTGCAGTGAAAGTGTTGTTCCAGTTCCCGTTTGCCATTTGTACCTATATGCTATCCCAGCGTGGCTGCCTAAGGGCCTTTTTTTATCTCAGAGGCCTCGGAGAGAGGAAAACTATATCGTCGGGTGTCGTGACCGGCGCGAAATGAGATTGGCGCGCGCTTGCCGGTAGGTACTGGGCTTTGCGGAACGTCTCCGTGTGAGTACTGTTGATTGTACGTGTGGGAAGGAGAGGGAAAGAGAGTGAGAGGAAAGGCACGAGAGAAACGAAAGTTAAGGGGAGCTCACGCCGGCGGCTCGTTAAACGATTGTTGCGCGCGAGCGCGTCGGTCTTGAATATTCAGATTTTTCGTCGGTGAGAGGTCTGAGACGTGTTCGGGAAGTTTGGGAACGAAGAGGTCCGGCAGGAGGGGAAAACAATGGTGTCAATTTCGCGGAAAAGTGAATTGGGAATCGATGTGAATGGGCTTAATGAGTCGTTGAATTGCGCGATGAGTCTGCATAAATAAAGTACACGAGGTTCGACGATATAATTTATTTTTCTATAACCAGAAAGAGCCTGGTCAATTAATTCGGTTTGAATATCAAGTTCTACAATATTTTTGGTCAGATTGATTGGTTTCTTTGCATATCAAAAACATTCCGTAGGAAAATACATTTTTCGGCGAAATTTTTAATCCGAAAAAATAATTAAAATGAATTGATCTCGTTGATTACTTTAAAAGCGGAGCTTCAATTAAACTATTCATTTTTCGCAGATTTTAATTAAATTTTTTCCAATCATTTATTAGATACAACACCTGGTATAGTTTACAAATACTTACTCGGAAAATAAATCAAAGCCTATATTCTAAAAACCTTTTCATTCGAACTATGTAAATCTCATATCGTCACAATCACAAGCACCACGATTCCGGGTTATGGTAATAAATATTCATTAGGCACTTTTCGAACTATAAATCACCGATACAAATTAGCGTATCATTTACAAATGCCATACAGGCGAGGCTCAACTTAGGCGCGATTACAGAGACGTCGCGGCTGCTATCAGTGCATCCAATTAGGAAAGCAGAGATGGAAAATAGATCGACGACGCCGAATATTACTTCATGGCTCTATACATACGCACCTCGAGCAGCCATCGTCTGTTCGTTCGATGTATTCATGAATGTGCATACGTATATACTGCGCGGCTGTAGGGCGATTAAAATCAGTGTGTGTGGGAAAGGCGGGCGGCCGCGTGAGCAATCGTGGTGGTGCAACTAAATCAGTTCGGCCGCTCACCTCTTTTATACATACGAATGCGTGCGCGCGCGTATCAGCTTTCAAGTCGGAGTCGGTTTGAAATTAACCGATCGCCCGATAAATATGGACAAATTCCACGAAAATCAGCCTGGCCGCCTCGAGCTTGAAATATTGACGATCCTGTGTCTGTACATTATCTCGGAGATGACGTGCGCTTATAAAATTAATCGAGAGGGAAAAAATTACTTTTTTCTGCGGGACGATTCGATGTATTATATTCAAGGAATATCCTATTTGTTTTAGCTTATAGCAGAGCGAGTTTATCTTGTTACAAGGCGATTCGTAAATTCAATCTCAATTGTTACGCAAGAAACGTTGTTGGTATTACAGGAATAATCGACATCTAGAAACGTTATACATATATATAATAATTCGATAAAGTTAATGAGAAACCGCAATAAATATTATCGGCAAATTGAAAGTTGCGAAATAGCTGGATGTGAAATGAATATTTTAAAAGTGATTATTATTATTACGTGATAAGCGATATAGGTACTTGTTAAAATGTGCAATATCCAATGCCGTGGCTTTTATATATGATATCTATTGAAAAAATATTGGTCCGACTTAATTTACGATCACAATAGCGAGAGTCTTAAAAACATAAACTCAAAATGGCAAAATAAATCAGAAGCTGCATCGAATATTGCCTTATACATCAAATCGGCTGTTCAACATATTAAACATATTCGAACAACCTTCATAAAAAAGAAAACGAGAAAACTCTCAACTTATAGAGATACACCTGTGAAACCCGAAGCCGCGCGTGCATAATTGCATACATATAGACGTATATACACAAAGCACATTCCGCGGAAGCTCCGTGTGAGGCCAGCTTGTCGCATACGAAAGCAGGAGCGGGGCAGCATTAGGAAGCGCAACGGTAGCGGCGGCGTGTCTCGGTATATAATGCACGTGAGCGCGCGCGCGGGGAGATCGGAGCGCCAGATCGGCTTATTTCTCAGAGAGAGGCCCCTTCCTGCCACCGCCGCCACGCAGCTATCTAGGACGGCGCGGGCGCGAGAAGAAGGAGGCGAAAAATCGAGAAAAGAGAGTACGAGGCGGCCCGCGCGCCGACAACGACGCGATAGTCACACATTGATATATCAGGTTTCCCGCATAGCTCTCGAAATTATGAATGCGACACCGCCGCGCAGCGCGCAGAAGTCGCTGGATTCAATATCCGAGGTGTTTTCTCTATGCCCCCCCTCCCCCGCTCTCCCTCTCTCGCAGTCTCTCGGCGCGAGCTTAAGATCGATCAAATGTATATGGCACGCGACGCGAGTTATGCCGTATGTATAATGCACGGAGCGAGCTAGGCTGCCGCCGTCGCACTGTCTCTCTCTCTCCTACTCTCACTGCGCGCGCGCGCGACTCACTTTCTTCATCGCGAGACGGGAGAACTGGAACAGTCACGGAGAATCAACATCACGCTAACTGCACCTGAAGCCTCGAGAGAGCGCGCTAGAAAAAGAGAGAGAGAGACAGTGCGGGCCGCGCTTTTTAAAATGTGTATGCGCGAGGATGAATTCGACGCCAGAGCCATTTTTAGACTGCTCGCGTGATGCTGAAGTATATATCTATATAAACTCTCGGGAGAGAGA